>JAUEKX010061918.1:0-13308 GCA_031834005.1 Dendronotus venustus
AAAAAATTGAAAATAATTTCATGACGTTATTCCATTTGTTATAGACGTCTACATGTTTAGATGACTGTGGAGATATAAGCGCTATTTTTTATCTTTTTCATTTTTTGTATTATAAATTTCTTACTTTTTTGTAGCTACAATATTGCACAGTGGGCTTATCACCTGCTTGCCATAGCTCCTGATCCATAGTATTTCCTGGCTCTGTGTTTTATCAAAGGTGGTTATTGGGGCATCTACCTTGTTCACCATTTAAGACTTGGCGTGGAGCTGGGTGCCAACACTGCATTGGATAACAAAACAAAAACTACAATATTCTATGGCTTTGCTATGTAACTGTCAGTTATCAAGTTTTACTCAAGGTACAGTGTCCAGGGTTCGAATCCAGGTTTGTGACTTTCACCGTTGAGACCTTGGGAAAAACTTAACTACACAATCCGCCACAGAGATGCTCATGGTTCGCATATGGGCACTGAAAAGTCATATTCAGAGATGGACTATAATGAGTAGGTCCTGACTCTTTGTCAACTTTCTGTGTTTAAAAAAGGACGTAAAACGACAAACTTTGAAACTTTTATTGTAACAGTTTCATGTCTGGTTTCTGTATCCTGAAGCAGACAATTAATTTTAGTGAAAGATTCCATTTTTTGGATCCGAAGCTGGTAGTGGTAGTCTACTATATGAATTATTCCCAACCTACGTGTGTGCAAGTTTGAACCATTTCTATGCCTCGGTGGAATGAGGGAAACTGTGTAATAAAATAATAATAATAATGCAGTCTTTCCTAAGACGTAACGTCAGACCCATGGATTACCTGGTAACATTCATGGTCGCACAAAAAGGGATGTACACTTAGAGATGGTACTGGTAGTTGAAATTTAATGAAGATTTGAACGCTCTTTGGGGTTTTAGGATGTTGGAACTTGGAGTAAGTCCACTACGTCTAGTAGTTAATATCTTCCATTCATAGAATTTGTATGAAACATTATGTTGTCCACTACAGACAAATTGATTCACAGCATTGTCAGCGTGGACATTTTTGCAAGCTATACTATCAATGATCAAGTTATTCCCTAAATGTTTGGCTGTTGTGGGTGGCCTATACCCCTACCAGTATGATTTTGTTTAGAGTTTGGAATGATAGCCTGTTTGGAGCATGGGGATATTTTAATGGAGAAAAATGGCGACAAGCACAGTCCCCGCCCCCCTTACGGTGTGTGCAGACCAAAAGCGGTGAGCTGGGCTGTAGCAGAGCGGTGTAGAAATATTGACTCTTTATTACATACTACATATTGGGTGTGCAGACTAAAATCAGTAGCATCGCAGACCAGACAATATCCAGACTATATTATGCCGTAAAAAAGTTTGACCGAGGCGGTCTGGCTGCTGTGGACAAGCCAGACTACTAAATAAAGTGTGGAACCCAACCGCACTGTGTCTGTGCGGGGGCTGTGGACACGCGCAAAACCGCAACGAAAACAAAAAAACAACAAATTAACTTTAACAAACACCGCAATGCGGAAAATGCGCGAACCCTAATTTCTGGTATCGTGAAAAACAAACAAAAAAACCGCCACAATAAAAACAAAACAATGTCAATGACTATCCTGATCTACACTAACCAAATTTTATTCTTCCCTGTTTAATGAATGTGTAGGTTACATTGGTTCTGATAAAAACGTAGACGTAGGTAGATAGCTATAAAGCACATCACATGCCTATGCTGACACTGACACCAGAATCAACAATAATCACATTGAGTACCTATTCATTGTGAAATGTGTTTATTTCCGGATGTGTGTTGTGTTGTATTAACTGAGGTTCCATTCTACCATATAATTGGCACTCCTTGTTAAAGGAATTCTATGTTCTACTATGTAGAAACTTGATTTTAGCAGTGTCTTCAGTAGCGCAGTGAGGACAGCTCAACTATTATTACTGTAGATACTAGATATTGATAATATCAAAGTTATAACTTTTTTGTTATGTTGTCAAAATTGAACGCTGTTTCTCTTACCACCTGAAAAGAAATCTAAAGTCGTGTGAAATATTACCGAATAGGCAGTTTTACATTAAGCGGTTCAATGAAGAATATGACAAGGTATTCACTTTGTTTTTAGACGTGATTCGAGTTCATGCTATGTGCTGTTCACCCCCAACAACTGCCACTTTTCTCAGTCAAATACTTTCATTTCACTTTCCAAGTCGCAGTGTTTTTATCTTCCCTCTGTTGGATCAACTCTTGTGTTTTTGTGAGTATCCATAGCGTAGCGTATTTCATTTGATGGATTGAAAATTCTTATCGTTTATAGAACCATTTAGGACTAGACTAGATAGATATATCTATATTTTGTATGTTATCCTTTGCCGTATTACAATTTTCAATGTCGACACCCTGCTCCAAATCCATTCCCAAACGGCAAACGAGATACTAGGTGCCCCAATATCAATGATTATTTGTGACAAAATACAGAGCTCGAAAAAACTATGGATAAAGAACTACGGACAAGGACGTTATCAGCCCATTGTGCCTGTTCCTGAATGACGCAGACACGATAAGGCCAGATGGAAACGCCTGCCCTTGTTCATTGGTTCATAATTTGATTCATAATAACAATAATGAATTTATGTATCTAGTGCCTGATATCCACTGAGAGTGCTCATTGGCGCTTTAATAATAATTTATCTTTTTTGTTCGTTGTAAAACCGGTGCTCTATAAATGATTTATTAAGTCTACACCATGCAGTATGTGTAGATATTCATGTAAAGCCTGTTCATTATGCTATATTAGGCAGTCTATCGTGATTTTTTGTTTCTTTCAGGTAGTGTATGGAATTACCCTGTTTGTCTGATTCAGTTGAACTGTTGAACTTTCTCGTCTCCTCTCTCTCTCTCTCTCTCTCTCTCTCTCTCTCTCTCTCTCTCTCTCTCTCTCTCTCTCTCTCTTTTTTCTTTCTTATTTTGGGTGGAATGAAAGATTTTGAAAATGAGCTGGAGGTTGGAAAGCTCCTCTGGCAGAAACAATTCTTTTCGGTCGCACTGTGTGATCTAGATATATATTAGTAATTAGTGTTAATCCCTCTCGAATGTAGGTAAAACCCAGTCATGAACTCTCCATAGCATCGCGTTGACCAAAATGGTCTTACCACCCAGGAGACGTTATTGGTTCGAAAGCCAGCTGAGACCGATTTAAGGCCGTGGGTGTAAATCTC
This sequence comes from Dendronotus venustus, assembly GCA_031834005.1. Classification (NCBI taxonomy): domain Eukaryota; kingdom Metazoa; phylum Mollusca; class Gastropoda; order Nudibranchia; family Dendronotidae; genus Dendronotus; species Dendronotus venustus. Next base: position 3,211 of record JAUEKX010061918.1, read on the forward strand.
AACTGAAACCTGAGTAGCCTATAACTATAACTATAAGACGGAGGTAGCGACTAGATAGCCCGTTATTTGTTGAAACTTGTGCAACGTTTCACTTGTTGACGTCAATCACGTTGATACAAGCAAGAACGGCACTATACGTAAACTACATTAAACTACAGTACATTAAAGAAATTAATTTCAAGGCTCTGACTCTGGTATTCCATTTTAAGCCTGACTGTAAGTTGACGAGGGCACTGCTAAGTTTGTTTTGTCCTGTGTCGGTATCCAGCTCCACGCTCAGTCTTCTTAGTCTTAAGTTGTGAGTGAGCTAGATGCTCAAATAGCCACATACTAATCACAATCGTTTTTTGTCATAAAGAGATGTTCTTACTTTTGTGAGTTACCATATTCATCGGAGGCTATTGTACAAGTAAAATACATTCTTCTATTTTTACGCTCTCTTTAGATCTTTCCCGTGGATGCGTTCAAGCACTCAGTGAGCAACACCTGACCTATCCTAAATCCAATCCAAAATACAACAAGAATGTCTTACTCGTTCGCTCACCCAATCTATCAGCAGATAGGAACGGGCAGAATATTCGATATCAATAATACAAATTATCGGAATGCCATGCTGCCAGTCTCAAACAGTGGATCTTTCCAATTTGATAGCTGGACCATGGGAAGTGAGAAGCGGAGTAACTACCCATGTGGTTATTCCTCCCGGTCCTTTTATATACGAAACCAGCCAAAACAACTACAGAATCATGTTTCAACGTTACGCCCACTCCCTTCGCCCGAAATCTGGAGTCAAGCGTCGAAATCTTCCCAAAATGACGGCGAAAATGAGTCGCCTGTTCCTTCTTTCAAAGAAAAACGCACCCCTGGAATTGATAGAAACAGTCATCCCGAAGAAGAAAACTCTTCGAAGACAACCCGATTTCCTAAAGCGGCATCACATTCGAGACAAATAAATGACAATTCGGTTGAAAGTGAAAGTCCAAAACAGCGTAACAAGTCCAAAACGCCTATACGTTCGCAAAAAGCAGACCCTTTGCCAACTAACAAATATGAGACGCCTCTGTCGACTAAGCAAAAAGGAAAGTCACCTAGTAGTAGCAAAGCAAGGGCTGCCAAAGAAAACCAAATTAAAAAGACGCGTTCGCCTCATCAGAACCATAGCCCAGTTGAAAAAGAGACGGCCACACCTCCAAACCAGGGCAAACGGATCACGCCGTCGAATCAATCAGCCAGCGGTATACTTTCTACACCACCAACGAATAGGTCTCCTTTACCACCTACACAAACAGAGAGAATGGTTCAATCTAATAGATCGTCACCTCCTAACAGTAAGGTCCGATCCCCTCGTGCCCAGCTTCCCATTCCATGCAACCAAATTAAAAGCCCTACACCAGCGAGTAAGCAAAGCCCTACACCAGCAAGTAAGCCAAGCCCTACACCAGCGAGTAAGCCAGCTGGGATGTCCACCCCAAAGTCTTCTTATCCAGCACAGGGGCCTCTTCTTCCTACACCGAGACACAATGACACGGAGGGGCATGACGATTTGAAGGGTATTCCAGCTGAGAATGGGAGGCTTAGTAATAGTATGACCGGCAACGAATACGAGAAAGCGTCTCCTCCGACCAAAACAGTTCTATCACCCCATGCGGAAAATGTTACTCCCTCGCCATCTACTATCCAAACGGAGAAGCATACGACGAGCCACCAAGTCGAGTGTTCCCAAACGCCTGTTCAAGCTAAGAGGCCTATTCTTGTGTCACCGGGATTGAGTGGGGATACGAGGCTAACGACATTTGATCTTTCTGGAAATCGAATGGCAGGCCTACATAATATGTCATACTACCAACCGGAGATGCCTTTCCCGCCCGAATTAGTGGACGACCCTATCCTGCCGTTCCTTCAAGCCGGGAGGCTACTGCCACTTACACCGTGTGATGACAGCAAACACTGTGCGTCAGTGATACGAGCTGAGAGATATGATAAGGATAACATTATGGCATATAACCAAACTACTTGTACCACCTCTCCGCAATATAATAATAGAGCTGGAAGACTACCACCACGATATATCGAAATGAACAATAACGATGGCCCAAAGGCGATAGTGCTACCCGCCAAAAGGAGTCAGTCTCCGACAGTTGTGAATATGGCGAAGCCTCTCCCCCAGGTAGGCGCAGTAATGGTGCCCAACCAATCTGTAAGTTTTGGGCTCTTTGGACAGCGAGAACAACCTGTAGAGTACACAGTGGTCCAGAAAAGCAGATATTTCGACGCAGAATATGTATCCTATAAGAAGATCCCTCCTCCTTCTGTAAAACCCCCCACGCGTCCCCTCACTACTGACTCCCCCGAGAGAACACAAGCTGCTGCAAGTAAAGAGGAAGATCCAAAACGGATCAACGAAAACGTGCGGCGTATAATAGAGCAGTATAGAACTTGCTACGAGCTTCTTTCTCTGGAGAAAAAATCCTCAAACTGCAATCTGCGATCGTGCAGTACTGACCAGAGGAAGCTGACCGTTCCTGGGGATAAAACGCGGAATACTTCCGTAAACAACATGGATCTATATGGTGTCAAAAGCCAAACCCAGGAACGTTATAACTGTAACACAAACATTTCTTCAACGCAAAAAGTTCAAGTGCAAGGTGGACAACCGGGGGCAGGGGACCCTCACAACGACAATGCCCTGCCCCCCAGCCAGTGTATTCAAACCAACAATAATGGTGGGCCAGCCACTGCACACACTTTGACTCCAGGAGCTTACCAGAATGACGCTCCCAGTGCATCTCAAAATGTCCAAGTCTTGAACCAGACTAATCGCCAAGACACATATTACATGGACGCTAATGGCAATTCGTTGTACTACAATGTTCCTCCTCCACGCATATCTCCTCCCTCTGTGTCTGAGGGAGCCACGAGCAATGGTTTCCAGCAGCGGAGATCTCGACTGGATGACGTCGACGTGTGGGTCCCTCCAGATGTGGAAGCCCCTTTAGACGGATACCGACCTATCAACTTAAAGGGTAAGAACACTTAGAGCTATAACTAAAATTGGCAGCCTAGTGGTGGTCAGTGTATCCGCCTAGTAATCAAAGGGTCCAGGGTTTGAATCCTGACCTGGTCAGATGTTGAGTCCTTGGGGAAGATTTCCTCACCCTATTGTGGTATTGTGAAGCGCTTAGAGCATAGTGGATACAATTGACCAATAGAAATGCAAAATTAACATTCAAAGTTCAAGTTCAAAATCTTTTATTTAGGCTTTCGCCAATTTTCAGAATATGCCTTGATAATAATAATACATAATACAGTCATAACAAAACAAAAAGGAAAACATATAGAAGTGACTACAATAAAATAAAATAAAATAAAAGGAAGGATGAGAAACAATCAGTAATATACACTCTCTCTCTATTAAGAATACTTTTTTGTCTATCCTGTGAAATCGATTCACGGAGATTAGAGACACCAAGAGGATTTACTCTTTTATTCCATTTCTCCTTTAGAAACCAAAACCGACGAGGTCAAGGATAGGCCCCGTTTCCTGACAAGCGGCTGGAATTCCGTGGGAGACAAATGGCAGCAAAGACCTGTCTCTGGTCCCTTCGCACCCCCTGGATGTATGGCTTCTGATTATCTTCCCCTGTACCGACACTGCTTACCTCCCCTCGCCGATGATTTACCTCCCCTAGACGGTACTGACTACGATCCCGGACAGGAAGAGGAAATGGACGAGGATGATGGTGTGACTGGAGAAGGATGTCATGATGTCTTCACTTCCTACTTTGGAGACAATCGGGAGGACAAAATAAGAGCCCTGAGCAGAGTTGAAATTGCTAGAGTTGTTGTTTGTGTGTGACTGTCTCAACTCATATAAAAGTGGGTGCTTGGAGAGTTGACATAGATGGGATCTGGTCCGTTTCTCATGTTTTTACTGAAACCAAGCACTGTGCGACCTAACATGTGTCATAGTGCTCTCTTCTTACAAACACACCAAAGCAAGGGGAGGGGGAAGGGAAATGGATGTATATCCTGGCTAATTAATAAACTTATAACTTCTAGTATACCACGTGTAGCATATTCGGTGTTTTAGGAAGGTCGTGTGAACCATTTCATTTTGACGTACGGCAATCATTTAACTCTTTCCACCCCGGGGGCCGTCCACTGCGTTAGCTCTTTGCACAGTGTTATGAAAATATAGAACCAAAATAATTTTATCTATCCTATAAGCTAAACTTCTTTGCATTTCTGAGCACAAACCTATGTAAACTAAGTGGGGTTATACCTACGCTCATTTGTATGGCTCAAATCGGCCATCTATGTAACTTGGTTTATTTTGGGTTGCCATTGATGATACAGTATGCTATCCTATCTATGTACTTGGTTTATTGTGTACCTATTTGTATGTGTTAGATACTATGCTAATATTATGCTAATGTTGTTCCATGATATATTGTGTTCTATTCACCCAATCTACTTCTGTTATCTTTTAACTGAAACTGAAACTATCAACTTACTTTTTTGGCGCTGATATGATCTTTGGTCGAAGTGCCGTAAGACTAAACAAACGCAGTTGATATGATGACGGTCATGATATAACTTTTTCTCAATGAAAGTACTCCCTTCACACAATATAATATGTTTATTTCTTATCTTTTAATTGAAACTATCAATTTACTTTTTTGGCACTGATATTTAGCAATGACCGTGGATTACAATCACATTTTAAAACGGAAGGCCAATCTAGTATTATTAAAGAGTTGTATGGATGCATCAAATAAATCGTCTTCTGCAAGTTGCACTCGAGTTACCCTTCAACTTTAGTGTGTGTGTGTGTGTGCGCGCATGTATGTGTGCGTGTGTGTGTGTGTGTGTGTGTGTGTGTGTGTGTACATGTATGTGCGCGCGCGCGTGTGGGTGTGTGTCGAGGCAATTGCCGTTGTCAGATAAGTGAGACAAACTGGGACAAACCATGTCTATGAACAAACCGAGAAGATCTAGAGAAAACCCCAAATGTCTTTACTTCTTGAGGTGGCCATGGCGTAGATTCGTTCATTTCGTACAATATTATGAATATTGATATTATGAATATTGTATTCTGTGCGCATAGAAAAAATACTTTCATTTCCTTCAAGAAGATGACGTTTTTGCCACCTCATTCTATTGTCCACTGTCCACTACAATTGAACTTGATACTTGATGATACGCGCATAGGTAGAAAAGTCTGGGAGGAGTTGCTGAGCAGTCCAAACCAATCTTTGTCACTGTCACTGTCAGAGTTGTAACAAAGTTGGACGGCAGGTTGGTTTGGTATCTACTGCAGTGTTTTCTCATTTATATATAATTAGTTTATCTAGTTGACAATGGGGTAACCCCAAAGAAATTATGAGTCTAAAAGACTGCTATAATATATAAGATCCTTGGGTAACCCGAAACGTGAAGTGTCTCTGCCCAGGTATGTACAGGTTTCCATATTTTTGAGATGGCAGACCACGATGATTTTCTAAATTTCCGACAAGTAGTTTGCTTGATATAAAAATATCATAACGACGGAAATATCAATCTATCAACTTTTAGCCACAACCCAAAGAAATTATAAGGAGTCTAAAAGACAACCAAAACATTTCTTTGGCCACAACTTGAAAGGCAGGTGGGAAAAAATGAAAACGATAATAATTCTTAGGTATAATAAACAAAAGGTTGAACCACTTCTTACTTCACAAAACAATTATAACATATAATCGATACCAGTAATACGAGACCAATCGACTACAATTTACTCTGTATGTTCCTTATTTGAGAAGGCTTGCTGAGGTATCGTGCATGATTAGAATTGAGAGAAGCGATTACTGTCCATCAGAGAACACAGATTGCCCACACATCACACAACCCAGACCCGAGACCCGAAAGAACAGTGAACAGGAAAACACCCATTCAGCTGACAGGAATGTTGTCACTTTCTTTTTTACGTATATTGTTATTGTTTTGAATTATCATGTAAGTATCTAGTGATATTTTCTTATTTGGTTCATCATAAAGCTCAGATTTTTGTTAGCTTGAAAGGGGGCCAAACATCTTACAAATAATTGTGAAAAACCAATTTTCGAGTAACAAAACAAAATTTGCCAATTTGACAATCTGGGCAAGAGAAAGGCCATAACACCGTTGATTCCACAGCTCAAGTTCTCACTCTTACATTTTGCATTGTGTAAAACCCTACATTGTCAAGACAATATTGTGTCTATAAGTCTACAGGAACATGCCAATTTGGTCTAGTCTAGCATTAGTCATTAGTTGGAATCTCCCTATCCAGCCACTTCCACTCCCTCTTGCTCTTAGTCTCTCAGGTGTTAGTCTGAGCATATCTTTGGACATCTTGATCATGATCGTTTGAATAGCACAAAGAAAGCCTCTATTGTTTGTTTTTAGTGCCATTTCATTACATACCGTTAAAGTATTTTATTGTTGCCATCCCTACTGTTATTAGAGAGAACAGATCAGAGTAGGACCACTCCATTTTTCTTTAGCGTTTTTTTAGTGCGTTATGAACTTATTTGACAAACCCACCACAAATCCATAATTTTAAAAAAGATTTTTAGGGGGAAGATCTCCCTTACACTCTCCACCCTTGAAAGTTCACTAATTAAGACGGTCACTTTACCCGTTTTTCAATTGCTACTGAGTGTTTTTTAAATTAATCTGGCATTGAAAATGTTTGTATTGCTTTAAATTATGTAAGTTATGGAAATACTACACATGTGCATGAGCTAAATGTCTTGTATTTCTACGTGTAGGGAAAGATAAATGTTGCCTAATTTGTAGGATAAAAATCTCAAGAAGAATCAATTTGCAAATGGGTTTTAATTTTAGTGTAAGTTTAGTTAACAATAAATTACAGTGGATTAGTGGATTCAATCTCTGGTGGAAGTTGGACACATAGTAAAATGGACAATCGACCAAAGTTGTTATCAGCTTCCATGTATCGTCTCTCCTTGATAGATCCTTGTTGAGAACAATGAAAAATAGGCGGCAGTATTAATGGGCTTCCTTTGTTATTTTATGTGTATCTGCAGACTTTTCAGAGTAGAATTTCATCCATTTACGTATCCACCATCACCACTGGGATTGTTTATTTCTCTATCAAAATATCCCAAAACAAGTGCCCCCTGCTTTTGAGTTTCAGTATGAATAGTAGTAATAGATCTTTAGATATGATAGGGTTCTTTGTTACAGTGGTTTGTTTGCAACCAGTCTATTGATCATGGATATTTCCATTCTTTCATCTGAACAGATTTTTACTAGCCAATAGCAGAGTAGTCATTTCATGATGATTGTTCTTGAGATGTCTTGATAACTTCTCCCATCGAGAGATTGTAAAGAGAAAGACGACGCTATGGAGGAGGAGGAATCTACTGAGTCTGGCAGTGATGTCGTACCAATGGCTTGGGTTCCCTCTCCTCCTGTTGATGTGGGTGCCATGAAACAGGTTCGTTCTGCGTGTGTGTGTGTGTGTGTGTGTATGAAGCTTTATTTTCTTTCAAAAGTAGATTTGAATCCCATTCATATGAACTCTCCATAATATAATCTAACATCTTAGAAGAAAACTAGTGATTTTGATGTTATACACTACCCATTTGCATACAATATACTACCCATTTTTTGCATTTTTCTTTTGTGACCTGTGTTGGATTCTTTCAGCCTACCACACGCAGTCTCATGAAACAAAGAAAAGGAAAACAGTCAAAATAGCAAGCTTTCTTCTGTGTTAAAATAGCAGAAGATTGCTTTGTATAGTACATAAGGTTCCCCTGCTTCACTATATCTGGAGGCCATTTTTGTGATCATCATTTTCCATTTATCATGAACAGAATGAAACAGGGAATCCTGGGCGGGATCTGCTGATAGTGAATCCTGAGGAAAGTCCAATGGTCCCTCCTGCCGAGTGCAGTCCCCCAGCAGGAACCAGTGACATGAACTTCATCATCGTGGCCGAGGCAGCTGCCGAGGAGGCAACAAGCGGTACGTCTATTTTATTTACTTCTCTAGGAACATTTGGTGTCTGGTGGTCATACCATCCGTATTGGATGCACACCTCTCAAGTGAAAACTTTCTGATTTTATGGAGAATACATTTAGACGCGCTATATAGATGCTATCATTTATTTATTGTAAAACTAAAAAACACAAGATTGATAACCAAATCTAACACTTAAAGGTAATGAATATCGTAAGCTGAATATCGTAAGTATCATAAAAGGTCATATAGTCTGAGGAGATTTATTTGTATGATGAACTTTGATGGTGAAATATGATGCTGTGTTGCACATATCCCTCATTTCCCAATTTCTAATCATTTCATATCCTATTGATTTCACAGCCCTGTACCAGAACCTGGACACCTCATGGCCATCAGCTCCAGCAGAAAATTCCCAAAGTTTTGATGGTAATTTATGCTTTATGGTATATCTATCCGAAAGAGATAAGTGAGCCAGTCTAGGAAAACCTGACGGTTGCAAAAAGCTTCGTTTCAAGATAAACTTGATTTTCTCCATTTATTATTTTCTGGATATTTGCTGTTTTGCCAACTTCCAATGTCCATAACTTGGCTTCTACTTAAGATATTTGAAAAATTTATAAAGCAAAATGATCACAAGAGTCTCCTTTAACCACTATACCAACTGGAAAAGTTGAAATATTAATTTGTCTTGTTTCGTTCCGTTTATTTCATGAACTAATATCTATGAGCGGAGATGTTGATTTTTATCCATTGGATTAATTTTGTTTCCATTCAGAAGCTGATCCCATGACCACGACTGTCGAGCCAGCCCCTGTCATTGACAGCAGCATGTGCACCATCCTCAACTACTTGTCCGATCTCTCCGATGAGCCTGCCACCGGTGGGAATGAGCCTCAACCGTCATCCTCGTTCTTGTCTTCCTCTTCTCGCCCAAACCGGTCACTCACCGACTTTTCCAACATTCACGAGGAAGCCAGAATGGGCTCTCGAATATACGAAGGAAGCGTGCAAGACGACTTTGTGAATTTTGTGCCATTCAGTCGTAGAAGGAATTCTCAAAGAGATAGAAGAGATTTCGAGAGCAATGGCGGTCCGAGTGTAGATGTGAATTCAAATGGGGCTGCTGCAAATATTGGTGATCACAATACAGACTCTACCGAATCGTGGGAAGATATGAAACTGCTGAATCCGTACCGTCTGTTCAACCTGCCTGACCCCGAGGACCAGGCGTCCAGCTCTACTTCCACTCCATCGTCTTCCTCATCAGCCTCGAGATTAGAAACAAGATGGCGGCGCAATCCAGACCCGAGGTTCAATGTCTTCAATATCAACCAAGACAGTAAGTCATTGGTGTTGTAGGACATCTCCTCTCGTACCTCCAAGACTGTCGTCTTACTAAAGATTGAATGTGCTGCATAGCCTACTGATATGTGGATTTTTTATATGCTCTCTTTATGGAAACACATATTTATTCTTCCCGGTACTATTTGATGTAGAGCGTTTAATTATACTTTTTAAACAGCAAAACATTTGTTGACTTGCCTTTTCTAGTCACTGTACTGTGTTGCCCTTATACTTACTTTACTCAATCCAGTGACTGCTTGGGTTCTTGCCCTTTCGGTCTGATACCATGGGCGGTAGAAAGCAGGTCTGTTGGTGTATAAAGTGTTGTGGATGTCTTGAGTTTGGTAGATAGGTGGTGTTGGTGGAGACCTGGAGGACAAGAGCCCAACCGGTACTGTATGACCTAAACTTTGTCTTCTCTATGCGCTATCCTCTTGCATTAAAAAGCAATTTCTACGTTTCTTTCTAGATTCCAATGGCGACAGATCTCAGGTTGTTTCTTGCCCACTAGAGGGAGCTTCTGGTTATAGTGGGCCTGCAAGTGCAAGACGCCAGCCTTCCTATAGGGTGGACATTTTGGCAGGTGAGTCGTGGGGACAGACTTTTTTCTAATATTAATTGAGATCTGTGAACATCTTCTCACACGAAATGCTCCCCCGTGTGGGTTCCGGGGGGTTCCTCCCTTTTTGGGAGGGATACAAATACAAGAATAGCCCCAACGTGTGCCAACTGCGTGTCGTA
>JAUEKX010062029.1:0-13303 GCA_031834005.1 Dendronotus venustus
TTCGTTGCGCAACACCTACAACGGAAACCTGTGGCAATTAGCAGAGAGAGGTTATCCTCGCCACTGTGACCGGCAGTGGACTCGAACCCCTGACCAGCAGGTTACGAGTTAAGGGCCTTAACCACTCGACCACAGCTCCCCGAAAAGGTCTTAGCAGGAAAAAAACAAACGAAAATAAAGCAATTAGTACATCAAGCTTATCAAATACAACAAAAACTCTGATTTTATTCTCCAACAAATGCACAGATTAATATATTGCAATCTGTACTTTTATATATTTAAAATATTTAACATTTAGCATTTCTATAGCAGCCCTTTTAATTCAGAATTAAGAGAATTGTAGATACAAAGCAGAAGTCATTTTAAAACCAACAAAGGCAAACATGGAAATAAGCAGTGGAAATTCTAAAATATTGGACAAAATTTTTTAATGTTATTTTTATTTATTTTTATTAGGCAGAAGTTGAAGTGGAGGAGGATTCTAATCCTTCAATAGTAAATAATCAAGATTTTCAAGACATCGATCATTTTGGTATTTTGAACTTTTTTTAAAATTTTGTTTATGTTTTATTTATATTTAGCTGTACAAGATTTCAAAAAACTAAAATTATGCTGTGAGTAAATCTCTGCAAATATGAATGAAAATAAGGTTTAAAAACTTTCTTACTTTCGATATGCTCTTGCATTGATTGATTTTTGCAGTTTGCAGTTTGCTTTTTTTCACTTTTAACAGAGAAATTTATCACTTTAGTAGTACTAATCTACAATTTAATCTATTTTAGTGGTAGAATAATGTTTTAACAGACTTTTAGCAAAAATTATAATTATCAAAATTAAAAAATTTAGAGAAAGACAAGCAGGAAAAATCTAATGATCAAATGGAACACGAAGATCAAGATGAATTTGATCCATTTACTGACGAAGAAGAATTTGAAGTAAATTTCTTCACATTTGTTTTTACTCTATATGATACAAAAAGGATATATAAATATTATTTCAAATTATTGTTTATGAATAATCATAAATTATACATCATGACAGCAATCATACTGTTAGGTCATTCTTGATTGACATTGATTTCTTACAAGAATGTTAATTTTGAAGTGTATTTTTCATATGAAACTTAACATGTCAATTTCTCCTGTTACTTTTTTAGGGATACAACAAAGACAGACTTCCAAAATCTAAAATACCAAGTGGGGCAGGTCTCAAAATTACCAAGGTTGATAGTTAGTTCTTGGATAATGTTCTTTAACTCCTAGTTTATTAGTATTTAGTGTTATTTCTTTCATGTAATTTTTTCCTTTTATATTTCATTATTTCTTTTTGATTTTATTTATTAAATGTTCTTTATAAACATCTCATCAATGGGAAATGCTATTATGATAGTTGATCCTTCATTGGAAAGGACATCATCAAAATTATGAATGAAATACATTATTAAAGAGAGTGTGACTATGACCATTATCACACAGGCAATGGGCACCGCCTGTCGTCTCGGCTAGTTATGATAAAAAATATTTTTATCTTGTATGGCAGGTGCCTGTTCATCTTCGAGCTGGTTGGCAAGCGTTCTACCTTGAGTTGATCACTTTAGCTGGTATTCTTGTATATGCTGCCAATTTCTTCACTGGAAAGTCCAAAAACTCTAAATTGGCTACAGCTTGGTATGTTTTATTTCTCTCTTATTGAGTATCAGTTTTGCCAATTATTATTCTATACTAGACTAATATCGAAGATAACTCATTTGTGTCAAAAAAACCTCAATCCTCATTGACATAACAACAAATGCATAAGGCATAAAGCTATATAGCTTTATAACTATTGTTACAAATGACTTTAATCAAGAAAAGATTTTTTATTTTTAGACCATAACGTGTTATCAGTAAAAGTATTACCCACTGATACTATAGGAATTAGTAAATAAAAGTTAAATTGGATACTTTTTTTCTTTTTTTAAACATATCCCGGTGTTCAAGTCTGTTTTTACACCTTATTTTATTAATTATTATTAAAAAAAATTGCTACCTTATTACAATAATTATGCTTAGGTTCAAAGCACACAAGCCATTACTGGAGCAGCATTTCAGCATAGTCGGTGATGATGGAATGAGTAAAGAACCACAGAGTGGTGTTTTGGTCAAAGAGAGTGAAAGTGTTTACACTTTATGGTGTACAGGTCGCCAATACTGTGAAGGAATGTTGGTTGAGTTGCGACTCTTAAAGCGACATGACTTGGTCAGTGTAATGGCACAAATGATGCGTCCAAAATCAGAACTAATCAAAGTGACTGTATATATGGATGATGAGGATATGGACAATTTTGTTTTCGCTTTGTTACCAAAGAAGCAAGCATCAAAATATCAAAAGGAACTTCAGGATCTTGTAGGTATCTTTAATGTCTGGTTCATGTTTGTGTCGCAATTCTTTGACTTTGAAATTTGATGCAAATGCAAGACAGTGTTTTTATGTGCAGGCAATCTTTTTTTATAGTCTTATCAGTTAAATGTTTGAGATGTAATACAGATACACAGAAAAGGGCATAGGAATGGTGGTACAGGGCGGGTATTCCTTCACCAGTCTGAATTGAATTATCATATCAAATTAATTTGATCATCAAATTCGTTAAAAAACTCTTTTCTTGCTTCTAGATTTTTCTCTTTCCCCTTAAACATTTTTCAATATTTCATATTAATTTCAACATACAAGTAGTTTGATATAAGTAACCGAAAGTTATTTATTTCAAATAAGCATCTATATAGTCATGGTTGATAACGGATGAGGGAATCAGGGAAAGATTCCGTAAATTTTGGACAAAAAAACAGGGGAAATCAGGGAAATTGGTTTCAAAATCTCAGTGGCAACCCTGCAAGATGTGCTTAATAGAATATGAGAACTTATAGAAAGAGAATTCCATGGGTTATTTATTCAAGGGGTGGCACTACGATCTATTTTGTTGTCTTCTTTTTATAGAGCTTCTTTTGTGGCGAGAAGAAAAATGCTGATCGTTTTAATCTTCCAAATCACTCCATCTTGTCGGAATCTGGGGAAGTGACAGATTTTGTCTTAAGTCAACAGGTTACATTTAAACAAAACTTTCTATTTTACTTGCCGTCTATTTTTATAGGTGACCAGTTTTGTATTATGAAACGAAATTTGGATTATCCATGCAATAATAATTGTTTAATTGAATATCTCAACACTAAATCAATTTGGCAATGGCTACCTTACTCTAACAGAATTGAGTCTCTGCATTGCTAATTACATATCAATAGTTGAGTTTAAAAAACAACACAAAATTTTCGTCCTTTTTCAGTCATTCTAGTATACAATTTGTTGTCCGAAAAGTAAGTATTAGTGTTATCGTATAAATAATGGCGTTGAATCCAAAAGTTGAATTCATTTATAAAGTTAGGGTGATATTCATTCAGCTCTACTCAGTGATCTATAAAAATATGAATATGTGGCATGTTGTTTTCGTAAGGAGATTATGCTATAATATAAGTTTATGCCTTCATTTTGTTCTCATCTGTTATTCTTACTCCCCATCTGCTTACAGGTTTGTAACATAATCAACAAGTACGAAGACTGTTTTGAATCCCTTCATTTCTCTGATCAATTTGTTGGTCCAAAGAAAGATGAGACGTAAGATTGCTTTTATTTATTTCTTCTTCTTTTTTTCGTAAAACCTGCTTTAAACTGAACTGAGATTTTAGTTATTATTAGTTATTACGTAATGTTACGTTTATGCAAGTCATAGGGCAATATAAACAAATTCAATATCACTGACGTGGCGAAAAACTGGATATTTTCTACTAATGGAAAGTTATTATAAAGAGAAAATTACAGAGGGAATTAAAGAGATTGGACTGAATTTTCTATTTTTGATTCTTTTTTCTTTTTTTTCTAGGGAAGAAGAAGGGGGCACCAAATTGAAGAAACCCAAGAAAGTTCTTCTCTTCGAATTTAAAAGTAATTTTCAGAACTTTATTTACTCACGGTTACTTGCTACCTTAGTCAGTAGACTAACTACCTTGCAATCGAAAGGTTCCAGTTTCTATCCTAGCCACCATTCTACTCAGAGTGCAAGTAATTCGTTAGTTAATAAGTAGTTATGTATGATGTGCTACTTTAGATTTGTGAGTACTTAGCTTTGGTTTGTAAATTTACTTCATTTGAGAATCTGCTGTATATTTTTATCGTCCTAACCTTGAACAGCTTAGTCAATAAAAATCTTTCATTTGCTAAACAATTAGTTGTATATATAACTTGATTCATTAATTTGTTTAGTTCCTGGCAATGGACGCACAACACTCAATGGAATGGCTGCTACGGAACCTCTTGTCAAGATGGTCCTCTTCTTCATCGATCGTGTAAAGAGTCTGAGACTTGGTCAACTGGTTAGTAAATTGGTTGTACCATCGTTTTAATATGATAAATAAAAATATACAGACGGCAGGCTTCGAATTATCCAAGAAAGCGTAGCAACGAAATTTTGCGCCAGGGATGGAAATTTATTAGCATGTTGTGAAACAAACAATAGGGAATCTGCGAATAAGATTTTATGAAAATACGATGAAACAAATTTTCCCCCTTCCTCCAACTCGAATGTTTGCATTTTGATGGTTTTGGAATTACTTTATTGTAAACAATGATGGATAGTAGGGTGGTTTAGGGTTGGTCGAGGCCATCGGTAATTCATATCTTTCCCCTCATTAGTAAAGTAAAGTAGAGGTATAGAGTGCGTCAAACATCTGTGAAGGAGAGCTAGAAATCAATTATCTTAAGACTTTTCAAGGATAACTACTTTTTTTACCCTCCTCCTCTAGTTGAACCTGTAACCTTCCTGTTACAAGGCGAACGCTATACCAACTGAGCTCATCGGACTACTGAATTCTTGCCATATTGAGTGATTGAAAAGAGGAAATACACTTGCTTGATGTTGTATATTCTAATTTCCTATTAGGCACGTGCAAAGAGTGACAAGAAACGAAGAGATGTGGAGCAATCATTCTCCAAACTTTCACATGCACAGCGCCAAGAAGTATATCATAATTTTTAAAGCAATTTTTTTTCAGAAAATTATTCATTGAAAGCGAATGTTTTTGTTTTCTGTTTGCGTGGTCATGTTTATACAATAGGGTAAAAAGTAGACTAGATCGAGTTAGTCTTTTCAAACACTGCTTAGAGAAACATGCTCCAAATAAAAAAAAAAAACAGACACGCAATTGGAAGAAAAGCCAGTTACACGGAATATATTTTTTGCTTTGGTAAGAAGAAATTGGGTTTATTATAGCAATTTTTGGATTGGTTTGTTTTATTTGTTTGTTTTTTTGCGTAACTATTCACTATATACTTTTTTAAAATGTTCTTCTTCTTTTCTTAAGGCTGCTCAACTTCGTCGTGAGGAGAAAATTCGCGTTGAGAAGGAAAAACTGATGGCAGAAGAAGACCCTGATAAACAAAGAAGAATGGAGGTAATACAGAATCTCTCTGATCTCGTTGCTAGTTTTTTTCGTATAGCTCATTTATGTGTGCTATGGGTAACTCAGCCTGTAGTAAAAAAAAACAACTGATTATTTGTTAGGGTTATGTTGATTAATGGAAATGTTATTCCGACTCAACCCAATTCATCAGCCGAGTCAACTTGTCTCGTACAATCACAACTTTCTTTCGAATTTCTTTAGTTTTATAAGTTTGTAAGTTCCTTATGACCCAATAAATTTATTCATTTTCCTAAATATTTGAATAATAAATATTTGTAACATAAAACCAAAACTACACACATCCTATACACACACCAAACAAACAAAATGCACTCTATGGTATTGAATTAAAAGACGAAGTTGTTGGTTTTATTTTATTCATTAAATTATATTACTCCAATGTTTCCTTCAAATAAATATTTGACTCTCAAAATTACGCTTTCATGCAGCTGTTGTGAACACCGTTGTTGTTCTTTTTTCTTTCTAGGATGCGATGACAAAGCGTGATTCCAAGAAAAGGAATCCGAAAGTGAAAAGTTTGAAAGTTCGAATGTAAATTATAACAAACAAACAAACAAACAAACAAACAAACAAGCAAGCTAATGAACAAATATTTTTCAGTAAAGAACAAAAGACTTTTATTCAAAGCTATGACATACGACGTTGTGCAGTCGATCATGAAAAAACAGGTTTTTGACATTGGAACAGCTTCAATGTTAAAGAGCTTTCCTTTGACTCAAAAGGTTATGGTATAAAAATGCCTACGTCGTACGTCCATGAAGTTTGTAAATTATCTCAACTGTTTCAGAATGAGTAAACGCAATATATGAAGGTTAGGATAGTATCAACATAGGTTTCTTATCTTTTTCACTATTTTTAACTTGATTTAATTTTTTAAATAAATTTTTGTTTTTAAATCTAGAAATAAATGGATGCTTACATAAAACTTTTCTTTTTCAATCTGAAATTTTTTTAGTCTCATGTTTACTTGAATATTTTTGCAATGAATTCGAAGGGAGGACCTTTTTTTTTAATATTTTGTCTCAAAAATTAATTTTTATCAGATGTTTCTATCGCTATTTTGAGGTGTAAACCCTTAGTTGGTTTTTTAGGAAATAGTATTGTTATCATTTTTAATTATACTTAAATTTTAATTTGAAAATGGCATTCCACAGCCCTATAATTTTTGGTTGCACTTGTAGCTAATTGTTATACGAACTCGGAAAGACAACTTCGTTTGCTAAAACACTGTACAGTTTCTTGATGGGATAGGCACCTTTTCCATATTCACTATTAACAATACCAAGTCAAGCCTTGGAGAAACTTCAATTTTAAGAATAACTGATTTATTCTCCATATAAAAAGCCAATTTTTGTAATAATATGACTTTCTTCAACTAAATATACCGAATTGTAACTATTTTTGTTTCGTCTACGGAATACTCAGTTAACCATCATTAAGCATCGTTGCTGTTATCAACGTCGCCGTTGGATTACGTCATTTAAGAATAATGGCCACGCTCAGGTCTCATAAGAGACTATAGCAACAATTAAGAGGAAAAAAGATCATAAAACGTGTTTCTAAGAGAAAAAAGAAGACGCTATAATAGTGCGGTATTTCTATATTTGTTAGCAAAGTTTTATTACTTTTTTATGTTTTTAAAAATAAAGGAGATTACGTATATATGTAGTAGTATTAAAAGTAAATATATACAAAAAAAAAATTAAAGGTAATAGTATAATCGCTTTCAACTTTTATTCATGCTAAATGGGACGAAAGACTAACACAATTTAAAGGAAGTTGGGCTTAATTCTTCCTAATTTCTTTTAGTCTCGTATAAAAACGAAGTAGAGCAAAAGATAAACAAAACGTTCATTTTTATATAACATTCTTCTTCGATTTTCATTCCGCGTCTTGCACCTAATTGTCATTTATGTGAGAAATATTCACGCGAAACTTTTTTCGGCAATCTAAAAGTAAAACTCAACAAAACGTATAAAATAAAATTTTAAATCTAGTGAGTCTATTTTAGTATACAAAGGTATTGGACGATCGAGCGTTATCTTTTGGGGTTTTATTGACACTGTAAAAAATACATTCTTGACGTGTATTCAGGGGCTTATTATGTTGCCTGTGTATCCAGGGTCTAATGTTGATAAGCAAAACAAATGATTAGTCAAGGGAAAAGATCAATCAACGCGGAGCGGATTGGATGGTTGAGGAATGTTTTGCTGTGATTTGTTCAAAGTGGTATAACATTGTGATGCATTTTGCCATTTATCAGTTTATTATTAAAAATACCCATATCAACCTGAATACATTGTGTACATTACTATCTCCTTTTTCTCAAATCGAAATTTGATAAGTTTCTATAATGGAATGTTTTTTATGTTTAATTTAATCATTGATTGTAAAAATTATCAATACTTCTTGGTGTGATTAGTTTTATGGACAAACTAAAACAGAGCATAATTTTTTCATAAGCATAACACTTTTATAAAAAGGAACACTAAAAAAGCCAAACATTTAAAATTATATGCATTTTATCCAAATATGGCTAGACTACCAATGTATATGTCTAAGAGCCAGCTTGTTATCGAAAGAATTGAAAAATTCCAACTAAGTTTTGCACACAATTTTTTGGAATTGTTGCACATTATGTCTCTTCTTCTTATCGAAACTCCATTAGTATCAAGTTAATTTGATTGGTGTCATTTTTCAACACCTAAGTTGACTGTTTTTCTTGTTTGTTTGTTTTTAAACTAAAAAGCAGTACAAAGGATAGCATTTGTTTAATTTAGTTTGTAGAAATTAAAGTGAATCGACATAATTACTTAACTTTGTTTTCAAGTAAAAGTGCACAGTAGTTACCAGACGTGATAGTTTACATAATATATAAATGCTTTCGTTTCTGAGCTTGAGAAGAAATCAGTAATGGTACATCTATACTTATGTTGGCATTTGTGAGATGATGGAGGAACTTTGAAAAAACTTTTACATAGTCTGACACTAGACAGTTATATGCACATGCATAATAGTGTAATTATCAGTCAGGAAATTCTTCTATTTCACAGGCTATTTAAAGTTTTTTCATTTGCTGGGTTTCTTTATGAAAAAACATCTGTCTATGTTTTATTGATAAATCTTTTTTTGTAGGCAATATCATCTTCATTATACTCACACAAGTAATAAAGATTAAAATGCAGTTTTGCCGTGAATATTGCGCAATTGCTTTTCTTTACAAGAGCTTGACAATTTCAACTTCAATAATGTTTTATTGAAGTTAATCATAGATTTCTTCATAAAATCACATTCCAAATTACAAAACTCAAAATTGAAATTTGAAAACTCAAAAGAATTCTCTAGTGAGATCACAAATTAAGATCCTATTGTCAGATATAATTACTGAAAGTGAGTTCCAATGATGATTCTTTATGTGATATTTTTCTTATCATTGTCACCATAGTAACCTATTTATAACCTTTTCTATGTATTGTTGTGACATGCATCAAGAAATCACAAACTAATATACATAAATATTATAACACACATAACACTAAATACTAATTTGGGACCACAGGTGAGGTGTTGTTTATGATTTGTCTATGATATCATCAAAAACATAAAAGTATAATGTATATCCTTTTTGTGGAAAGTATTAGAAGGATAGTTAACCACTTATTTGGCATAGAATGTAACTATTAGAGTTTCAATATTAAAGCAAGTGCTTCCAAAAATCAGGTCCGAGGGTCAATTTGGGACATTCATGACTTATATATATATATATATATATATATATTAAAGAAAAGTAATTTGACAATGGTTGACTCCTCTTTAGGAGAAATATTTAATGTTGAAATATTTAACTAAACTTTTTAGATTGTTTTATTAATGATGTGATTGATTTGGTGCGTTCCAGGAGGTTGTTTGCGACATTTTTTTATTGATTTAGACTACAGCATATCCATAAATATTTGTGTAAATGTGAATGCTTATTAATCACATAGGCTCAAGTTTCATCCCTGCAGACAATGTCAGACGTCCTGACTCTATCTTCTTATTTTGTTTATAGGCTTAGGGATATGAATTAGTCACATTACGTGACTAGATTGAGAGAATTATATTTAATTTTAATTTGAAGTAAGTTGATGATACCTGGGGAAACTGTTATCTGTCATCTGTTATCCTCATAATTTTCATCAATGAATTTTTTGAAAATTGAATTTACTATATTCATTTTAGATTTTAAGTGCCATGCATGAATATTTAGATACATACACACATTCACTCACATCATTCATACATACTTATTCATTTGCAGTTCAGCATGCATGGATAAATCATCTGATTAGATGATCATCATTATTTCAACCATATTATGTTACCATATCAGATCGTTGATGCAAAAAGTCTTGGTAAGTGTTTTTTTGTCTGTACATCATCAATCATCATGATATTTCATTACGTTCACTCTATTTAATTATAACTTAATTTGCTCTGTAGATCTTTCTACCTGGTTCCTCTCCCACCTCCCCCCTCCCTCAAAAAATTATGTAAATGCTCATCTGGCATAAAAGATTATTTTAGTCATTACGATATAGTGTTGTAGTGAAAATAGTTTATATGATATTAATAATAATAATAAAATATATAGGTTTGGTGACTAACTTATCGTTAACAACTATTTAGCATATGTACCAACAACCTTCTAATCTTAACCTTGCCTAGTTGGTATATGTAAAAAAAGCCAGTGCAGTCATTAGTTATTCAATATGTATACGTGTATAAGTGTATGTATATATATATATGCTATGTAAATGTTATTGTTGTCTTTTTGTGTCCCTGTAAAATATTCTTAGCAGTGTGTGAAATAATATCAAAAAAATTTTGCTGGAAATGTAATGCTTGATAATATCTTACCTTATTATTATCTGCTTATCATTCTGCAATGTCTTATAAGAATTAAAAAACATCTTAAACAAAATAGCAATATCCAAATATTTCTAACTTATATTTTAACTTACAGTATGTATTGGATGTATATGATATATAAAATTGACAAACCATTATGCCAAATTTTTTTATAATACATTAGATTTTGATAAAGCAAATGTTTTGATCATTGTTTGTACTCAAATTCTTGAATTGCTATTTGACTACTTTATTATTAAAAAGAATACCACAATTCTCTTTTATATAATTTTCACAGTTGATATTTTTTATATCAGCAAATATTAATACTAGGCTTTTCAAAAGAAAATCTCTATTTGTAAAAATTCATTAAAAAACAAAAAATAAAAAAAAAAAGGAAAGGAGGGAATTCTTAAAGAAGACTTTCAACATCTTTATGATATGATGTTTTAGACTATCTGTTTTATTACGAAATATATAGACATTTACTGAATTTAAGGAGGAACCAAGATTAGCTATATTATGCATACTACACTTGATACAACGAATGAGCTTGGTATTGAGAACAAGAAAAGTTACATACGTACTTAATTCAGCACATAATTTGGATTCGGATTTTTATCTGTGTTTTTTTTGTGGTATTTATGTATTCATTTGTGTTTTTATAGTATTCTAGTAGAAATTATAGTTTCTGTCTGTGTATACATGTACGAAATGCTTCACAAACAAAGCTCTATTAAATTTTTAATTATTTTCAAAATTTATTTTTCTTTCTGTTTTATTATTGTCTCAAAAGTTTATAATGTTAAGAAATAGCTTTTCTTAATAGAATATTGGAATTTTAGGAAACCGGTTTTAGAATCTCCGTCCTTGGTAACTATTTTTTTTAAGTTTGTTTATTATTGCTACATGTAGAAAGATTTTTATATGACATAAACTATAAACATCCACTCATTATTGTTAGAACATAAAGCATAAATCATTTGAATGTCTTTATAGCCAAACATTCTTCACCCCTTTGAATTTTGAATCAAAATTAAACAGAAATTAATTTTAACCAGTTATTGATATTAATTATAAGTTTTTCATAATTATTTTTATACTTATTAACAAGGTGATAACTTTTGAGCCTTTTAAATTACTATAAAAGTTAGCTTAATCATTAAATCATTCATTATTTGACGAGGAAATAAAACGAAATGTTTCACTAGCCTTCAAATTAGATATTGACATGACTTTCCATTTCAGGATTAAGGCTATTAATTAGCAATACTTCGATAATAAATATATATATTTTTTTTTCTTGGGAAACAAATACTTCTTTTTTTCTTTTTTCAAGATCATACTTCTATAAACATTTTCTTTTCTTCCTCCCATATTTTCGTATACGTGTTCGAAATGAACAAACAAAAATCTTTGAAATCAGTGAGATCTTACGACTTACTGACTGCCTGATTCTTCTTTCATTATTTTTGTTATCTTTACTTTGTATTTGAAAAATACTTCTTGAAAAACTTCTCCTCTTTTTAACTAGGAGGATTATATATTCTCGTTTTTATTTATTATGGATTTTTAGCTGTTGTATTTTCAGTAACTCAAATATTCAACAATCATATCGAATTTTTTAGTGTTCCAACAGGTTTATATTGAAATGTAAATGTTCTTTACAAATGATAAGATTTTAAATATTATATATATATATCCAGACCAGAATAATAAATTTCTTGTTTCGTGTATTCTTATGCTTGGAAGAATCTTAAGCGATTGGTAGTAACCCGTTCACTAAATTATTTTGAATTTATTGTTCGTTATGATTGGCTGGACTTTTTTGTCGAAAGTAAGGTGACGAAATTTTCGTCAAAAAGGCGACGAAAAACAATTTCAGATAATCTTTTGTACGTGCGCCAATCTTTCCTATATTCCATTACCAGAGGCATCTGTGAAGGAGAGTGAGAAGGCAATTTTCCACTATAGTATTTCTCAACCAGAAAGTTTTTACTTACCTTTTTGCTCTCCTACACATGTGTTTGCCGATTCTCTAGATCCGTCTCTGATCGCTATAGGAATTAATTTCACTTGAGACTTACTCCTTAGATGAGAATTTCCAACCAGAGATGGGATGTTTCGAGTGCATCAAGATGAAGAGCAAGCGAGGCAAAATCAATAATGGCGTCCACAAGAACAGCCACAATACCAAATACAAACAGCCCAACTCGACGCTCACTAGCCTGGAGAGGATCCGAGACGGCCCAAAGGAGACTAACAACAATTCTTCCGACACCGATTGCAACAGTCAATCGACGAGCGTGAATAGTAGTGTTGACAAACTTAAAGAAAACGGCTCGGTCGCACAACCACCCGCGCAACAACGAAAGGAAAAGCGATCATCGAAGACTCTCGTTTCGCAAGAGATGTTGAATGCGGGGACACTTGGTGGTATGTTTGGATCGGTCACCAGTACCAGATTGCTAGCTACTGTGATGGACGATAAGAGGGCTGTGGAAGAAGATATCTATAAGAATTTTGATTTTCCATTCGAGAATCTCATACTGGAAGGTGGTGGAAACAAAGGGATGGCGTACGTAGGAGCTCTAGAGGTTTGGTTCTAACACTTAACTAATTTGTTTTTACTCTTCGTACTTTATCAGACAAAAATCCCCTCCCTTTTAAATAAACGCCTCCCAAAAATTAGATAAGCGCTCAGGCGCCTAATCGAGTCTTATTTACAGGTTACCCGTGTTATTGTAGAGTAGACAAATGGAAAAAGTCAAGGGCTCCTCATCATCGTTAAACTTGTCATCCTTGAAAAAACCTTAAAGATAATTGAGTTCTAGCTCTTCTTCGCAGATGCTTGATGTACTCTAGATCCGCCTCTTGAAGGTGTTACCGTTTGTTACTAAAGGTAA
>JAUEKX010062140.1:0-25978 GCA_031834005.1 Dendronotus venustus
GGAGAGTCGCAAACCCCGCAGCACGTCCTCGTGTGCCCTCGTATAGGTCTCAGAGGGAACATGGAACTTGTGGATGATGACTTCCATGCTTGGCTTCACGAGTGTTTATTAGATTTATAATAATTTATTTATTTCATACGCATATATATATAATAACTAAATACAGGCACAACCTAAAAATAAAATGAAAACGCATAAGGAAAAAATCAAAACATTAATATTAATAATAATAATTAAAATAGCAATAAAAGAAAGCTTATGGTTATGTAAGATTTACTAAATAAAAAATTAACGTGCGTCACTGCTCAAGTGAATATCTATTTATAAAAAAACTGTGCAATAAAGATTTC
Organism: Dendronotus venustus; assembly: GCA_031834005.1. Classification (NCBI taxonomy): domain Eukaryota; kingdom Metazoa; phylum Mollusca; class Gastropoda; order Nudibranchia; family Dendronotidae; genus Dendronotus; species Dendronotus venustus. The sequence continues at coordinate 351 of JAUEKX010062140.1, forward strand.
AACTTTGATTGTGTTATTTCGGAGAGATTAAGATGTAGAAAGCTTTCTTGTACCGAATTCCACTGATTAGTAGCAATGCGTGTGAGAGATTGTAGACCAAAATTAGTGGTATAAAGATTTTTGAGTTTTTGTAACCCAGCTGTATTCCCCCTGGTTCCAAAAGGATGATTAGTTTTATAAACGACCTAATGGCAAATTAGCATTCAGGTACATATTTGTGAATATATGGAATGTTTGAAATTTTTACGAGAATATCTATACTATCAAGATACTATTTACACCTGCATAAGAAATCAATTCATAAGAAAGCAAAAAGTTAGAAATAAAAATTTAGAATAAATTTTGTTTACTTTAAAATTCACACTTTGTTGATTTTTTTAAGTAAACTTTTTACAACTATAAACATAAAACGATGTTTTCTCGATAACAAAATTCACTCCATTCAGTTCTTTATTCGAAATTCAAAAAATAGAAAAACTGTGGCAAACTTTTTAACAAGGATGTTTTCTATATAATCACGTAAAAATAATTAAAAATACTGAAACAAAATCGCAATAGAGTGACAATTGAAAGGCGATACTGTACAATAAATACGATACAGAAAACATTTATATTCGATGGTAAAAAATAGTACACATTTTAAGAAGTGGTAAAAACTCGTAAAACAGTTAGTCAATGGCTTTAAATTCGTAACAAAGATAAATTTAAGATCTTCATCTTAGTTGTGCATCGTAGGTAATAAGGTATGGTGATGTTTCTTGTTGTAACTAACAGGGTGTATTAGTAATGGGTTATTAGTTTTCACTACATCCAATCTTCACCTTTTTTAATATAGTTATTGCTAATTAGGTTAGCTAAGGAAATCATCGAAACCTCTAACATTCATAGCACTCCGTAATTATTTTACTGAAAGGCTTTCTTTCTTCAAATTTGGATTTTCATTTATTAATTTGAACAGCATTAGCTCATGAGTTCCAATTTCATAAACTATATATGGAACTATATATGGAATTAGGAAATAATGGAAATATTATTGAATCTGTTTCTAACATTACCGATGTCAAAATTGATGAAAATATTGGAGATATTGAATCTGCTTCCAGCGTTGTCGATGTTAATGTATCTGTTAATAATTATATTTCAAAAGGATATAGTGTACCACCTGCATTTGATTCTGATAACCAATCATCATCTCAATTTAACGATCATTTACAACTGCAACTGCTATATCTCCTGGTACTCGAACTAACTGATAGTTTCGTAACATCAATAAACAATACAATAGGATTTAAATCGCAACCTGGGGATGAATATGAATATGAAGATGATGATGATATGATTGCTCTCTTATCAAAACTTCCGTTTAAATGCAACACTAGATTTTACATTTGATCATACGGATAAAATTGCTCAAAACCTGGAACTTTAAATGACAATAACTTTTGATGCATACATTTTTGGAAATAATTTTTGGATTTCTTGCAATATTATGATTGCTTTTGATATATTAAAAAAAGAGTTCCTTTTAACTGTACAGTGTAATTGTAAAAAAATCTAAAAAATCTATTCATGCTACGAAAGGCTTTTCCATGATTAATGCACATAGAAGAATATTTATTAATTTTAGTTTTATTTATTACTTTTCGTTTCTCTCTATAATATAAGATCCTGTACTATAATATAACCTGTTTATTCTTCGACAGATGTCTTTTTCAGGTCCGTAGTATATATTACAAAATTTACCACGTTTTATTTCAACGATTCATGTGTCAAAAACCTGTGTAAACATCTAAATCACGTAAGTTTTTCCAGTTTTTATTTGTTATTTCTGCAATAAATTAATTTTTATTTGAGGGTTTGTATTTCATTACAATTTTCAGTAGGGAGTTCAGCAATAATAGCGTTTTCTACAGAAATACTTCTTCTTTCTATTTTTGGATTGGATTTGCATTGCAACCTTTGCGGGAATTAAATGTCAAATGGATTTTAAATCAAATTTAATAAAATGAATAATTTTTAATAACATTTATGCGCATTGTAATTTTCCTTGACGAAGTAGAAAAACTTTTATTACTTAATATATATCATTCAGTAAAGTTTTTCTGCAATTGTTTGCTTTCTATTTTGCTTTTATTATCTTTTAATATATATTGATGTATATTTTGAATGAAGTACACATCGTTTTTAATATCTCCATACACTTTTAATATTTTTTTCTCTATATCAAAATTTCAGAAGAACAGCAAGAACAAAATGCCTTACAGATTGGTGGACATCGACAAGACACGTATATACACTGAGACATTTCTATATCTCGTCCCTGTATTACTTCACGTTGTTGGTTTGTATTTGTTGTACGCAACACGACGAACATATTTCAATCACACACAAAGATTATATCTTATCGCTCTCAGCACCACCGAACTGATTATGTCCTCTTTGAAGATCGTACAACGTGTCTGCTACATCGCGGGCGCAGAAGATGTTGGTTTCCATATATGGATGGTGCAGACGAGTGGTGTGTTTCTATGCTATATCTTAACAATGGTTTTAATGACCGTTGATCGTTTCTTGGAAGTTTACTTAAACCTCAGATATCCTTTGGTTTGTACAAAACGTCGCACGGGACTTGCACTTTTGGTTACGCTGTTGCTATCAACCATTTTGGTCATTAGCCTTTGTAGTTCCTATGAAGATTTTGAAACGGCTCACAGCGTGATGGCGCTTTACTTTTGGCCGGCAACCGAAACCACATTCATAATCGTCGCTGTTTTCACCTATTCGTACTTGTTCACAAAGATTCGTGCGAATCGACACCAGTTAAATCAGTTGGTAAAACAACTGCCACGGACGCGTTCGGAAACAGACGAAGCGGTTAGCCGGCGCCGAAACTTGCAGCACATCAAGAAGCGATTCTACCTTCCATCGCTGCTTATCGCTACTTTCGTTTTGTTTTGGTTTCTACCAGATCTCGCAGAGTTTGTTTTCATGTTAAAAGGCACGGATGTAACATCAACTCAATCGCTCATAATAAACATTGGATATGTACTGGCGATGTCAAGTGATGCACTCGTATATGTCTTTTTAAGTATTCCTGTACGAAGACACCTCTTCAGGTATATTGGCCATAGGCGAATCTCTGTATGTTTTTGAAAAAATAACATTGCGTTATTCTAAACTTTCAAAGTCGCTGTTGTTGATCAAAACAAAACATATTAGATTATTAGACATTTATGATCAAAATTCTAAACTTTGCAAATACAAAATATCAGGACGAAGTTTATATGAAAAATAGAAATACGGTGTTAAAAAGAATCAGTAAAACATCAATAAGAATTACTCAGAAAAATGTTTCAGGATGATTTACTTTTCTGGGTCATCCGTAGAAATCTGTATTATTTTGGGTGAAAAGATTTGAAGGTGGCTTTTTCCTGAGTGACATTTTTCAAAGATGTTTTTCTAGGTGACTGATGATACAGAGAAGGTAATGGCTCATGAAAAATCGTCTAAAAAATCTATATTTATTGAGATGAAAAATATGATGGAAGTTCTTTTAGTGTATATAATTTCGAGATTATAATTTAAGCATAAATTATGCCTGTAAAAACATTAAATAACATTTATATTATCTATAAAATATTATTATTATAAATCGAACGCTAACTTTACGGTAGACGATATATTATTACAACCCTTTCTATGTTTTTCCGGTTCTGTGTAGAAGATAGTTGCCTGGGACAATAGCTTTGCCGTTTTAAAGTCACGTGACATATCGATTGGTAATTGTTTATCATGGTTTTTACGCCACACATTACCGCCTTTCTCCAAAAGGAATTTAATAGTGTCAATGTCTCCTTTACTTGAGGCGTAATGTAAACACGTGTCACCGTGGTGATCAGTTGAATCGATATCGAAAGTTAAAACAAACTCCTCCTTTTCGTTTTCAAAGTTATTGTTCTTGTGATCAAATGGATTCTCGTTATTGTAAGGTTTGCTCGGTGATTTTTGACCACCGCTGACGGAGAACGTGTTGTTTCGACAGATCATTTCGGACAGCCGTGTTTTCCTATAGTGTCCGCGCGTATAGTTGTCGATGTCAAAAAGATTTTTCGATTTTGTTTTCAGCGGTTGGCGTGTTTCATTTTGTTGACTAAATCCTTCTTCTTTTACTTCGTCTCTGTTTTGAAGTGGTGATATCAGACGATCGGAAAAATTGATAGGTTCAAATTTATTCAAGTCTATTTCGTTCAAGTTTGGCAAAGAATTAGATTTCCTGCGTGTAATAAGCTTCTTATTCGTATCGTTTACATTCGAACGTCGGGAACATCTATCAGTAACATTACTCGTTATTCGTTTTCGGTCGTTATTCTTTTCACTCGGTGTTCGAACGATAATACCGCTATCAACCGAAGAACTTCTTCGAACCAACCTCGATTGCTGGACACCTCTCGCAATGTCGTTAGGCTCTATGCACACGTTATCAATGACGTTATTATTGTTATTTAGGTCAGGTTCGTTCCATAAAATGATCAGCTCATTTTTCTTACTCCTTTCAACTTTATCATTATTTTTGTTCTCCGTAGATTCCGTATTATGCATGTTCAACATGAATTGTGCTCGCTTCTCTGCAATTTTAGTCCGCAATAAAGATGGTTGCGTTTGTTGTTTGTCTTCTTTCCACAGTCTTGTTTCCTTACTGCTACTCTGAATCTTCTGCAAGATTTCACTTATCAAACGCCCGTCGTCAAGGGCCGAATGTATTGAGTTATATGCCATGGGTTTACCAACCATTTGTTTTTCGGGTTTCTTAATCTAAAAAAATAAATGAAAACGCGGGTTAAAGATAATACAAAGTAGTTCTTATACATTAAATCTTTTATTAACACATGGCATCTCATTAATTATATTAATCTCTAACTTTTAAATCACAAAGATATAAAAAGATGGTTACGAACATTCGTTGATATCGCTATTGGCGTAGTGTAAGTTAAATAAGAAAATCTCATTGTTTTTTAAAAATATTTTTCATTCCTGTTTTGATAATAACTAAACTTGTTTTTACAAAACAGCAGAAAGTAAGTAAAAAGTATTTCGAGCTTAGAGGTGTTTTTAGAATCAAAATCATCTGAGAATTACGTCAAAGGTGAACAAATCGCAGTCTATTTATATACAATTCCACCACCCACCACAATCCTAACGATCACGCGTTATATCCCTAACACTTATGTGATTGTCAAGTTGAGTTTTCAACCATGTGATCTCTTATTAATCAACAGTATTACCTGTAAACTACCCTGATTTTTTTTCATTTGTCAGATTTCAGCACCAAAACTGTTTTTAGAGGTAGATATTCTCTTTCTTTAAAAACTCTGATCACTAGAACTTCCCTCAGTTGCGTATATTTAAAGTAAGTTGTTGTGTCATCGTTTTTGACAACATAATGAGTGCTGACGAAGACAAAAACCTTCTATGGAATCGTCCTAGTATTTCTTTCTATGGTTTCGATAGGCGTTTCTTTAACAAGTATACACCTTGTTATTAAGTTATGGGGGACGAGATGATAACTAGATTACTAAAAAAGAGTAGGTTCTAGAAGAAGATCGACAAGCACGTTTGTGGAGAGCAAAAAAAAAAGTAGAAACTCCAAAAGATCAGCTTTTTCACTCTATTCACCTGTGAAACGATTATCCTCTTTACTCTAAGTCAATTATTTCAACCTTTTTGGACTGTAAAACTTCTAACAGGAAGACAGGCTTAATGTCGCATAAGAACAGTAAATTTAACACTACAGTGGATTCTTTTGCTCTCAATAGCAATTTCATAACCTACGTTTCTATAACATACATATATTGTAACATTCTGTAACTTGTTTCAAATAAACAAGACGTATAAGCCAAATAGAGATCTCTCATGCGTAAAAGGAACTTCTTGAAAAGCAGAAGAACATCAAAACAAAACTAAAACTAAAAAGACAAAATTAATGTGAAAACGCAAATCGTAAATAATTTATAAACGTTCGCATTTATCATCAGTTCTTTCTCCTATTACTTGTCGAAAATTTCCTTTTTTTTTAATTTGGAAAAAGAAAAACAAACTTGTTTTAAATTCTTCGAAAAGCCTTTCTTGAATGGTTTTCTCTTTAGATCCTTTGATTTCTTTATGGATGACTAAGAATATGATTTAAAACCGTTATCATAAAAGATAAAACCCAATATTAATATCGTGCCCAAAGTATAGCCGATACTCATATAACCCCTAAAGCTATACTAAAGTTTGTTTATTGTTATCACCATGGAGATTTGGACCAAGTAAATATACACATGCTTACATGTTAAATTCATAAAAGAATAACCGAACAATTTACTATCTAAACAGTAGATAGAATAGATCAGTTTTGTTCTTTTCTTCAAACCACCTTGCATGGTCTAGAGATTAAAGCAATAACATTTTCTTTCTTTCAAAAACACTGTAGCACGAATGCAATGCCAGATCATACATAACAGTCTAGAAATACAAACGTGCTTTTGATTGCATAAATATTACATAGAATAGAGCAGTGCATCACTTGAATCATTTTTTTAAATTATTACTCCTATAAACCACTCATAAAAAATGGAACATCATTGTATACCAAACGAAGCATTTAGACTCCCTGTAAACAGCCTATAACTCCTGTGATGTTGTCTCACAATAATGTTTTTTTAAACTTCCTTTTAGTATGCTTTCTATGTTGTTGTTTCGTCAACCTGTATGAATTGTGTACTGTAAGTGTGTAGGTGGTATAACGACTAAGGAAGTTTTGTTCATTGGGATAATCTTTATCTCTTTAATTTATAATGGTGATGCGATTACCCAATTATGGTATCAGTTGGTTGATCAAACCTTGTAATATTTGTCTTACAGATTTGAACATTTCCTTAAACGTTAATTTGGTTTATAGACAGATATTACAGTCATTAGTTGAAAATGTTAATCCCGAATTATATTGGAATTTCTTATTGTAATATACCATTACATTATTGTAATATACCATTACAATATTAGTAGTTAATCTTTTCTCGTAGCAACGTTCAGATTTACCTCCCCCCACACACAGTAGTTCCGGTCAACAAAAAGTAATAACAGTTATCCGGCATTAAAAAACTGGATCTCTAATACATACATTTTCATAAGAAACTATAGAAGAAGAAGAAGAACATAGGCCCTCCCTAAAAGGGAATGGGCCTCTTGAAAAGAAAATCAAGAGAATCACAGCGCAAAAATGTATTTATATATCGAAAGTATTTCTTAGGTATATTAACTACACCGGAAGAAAAGAATATAAGAATATTACAGAATATGTTTTTTAAAACTACTGTATATTTCTTACGCAAAGAAATCGTTCAGCAAACTCAATAAATCACAATCAGTTTCACAAAATTAACATTTCAACTCTACTCATCTACAAACATCGATGGTCTAGAATTACGTTACATCACGCGATAGAACAATCTACAATCTAATGTAAAGATTATTTATGTATTCATTATTACTAAATTCAGTATTAAGTAGCTATCAACTTTGTCTCACAGTTGTCAACTTTAACTTACTGCATTTATTGTTAGTAAGGTGAACAATAAGTTCCGAAAGTTTTTAGCCTGTGTGTAATTTCATTTCATTAACAAAATGTGCTGGTTCTTTCAACTAAATTCTCAAAGAACATAGCACATTGAATATTAGTTAGTTATGCTAATTTCATAAATTAGATAATTAACAAAACGTAATTCAAGATAAATTGCTATGGTGTACTTCATAATTTCTATTGGTTTTTCAACATCATAAACTTTGACAAGAATGACGTAGTAACATCCAATAAATACTCTTCAATTTCATTCATAATGCAAGCCTCTGTGTTCGTTGAATATAAATTGCTTCATCGTACAAACCGGTCACTTGAACTGAAAATTTTTACAAAACTGTAGAAGCTTTATATACAATGGAGAGCGAAAAAGATCTTACAATATTCTCTCAAAAGATGATTAACCATAATTAACATTGGAAATTGCACTTATACACAAAAACACCTTATTTGCCAACAGTTTCTCAATAACTTTCTTTGGACTTTTTAGAGTGACCTATAGCGGCGATACTGGTGAATATTACGCAACTTAACAAGTTCTCTCCACGTCTCGTATGTATATAATGAAACATTGCAAAATTGTAAAATATTCATTGGCATTAGTAATTAAATGAATGAAAGAAAAATAATTGCTTTATTACGATTTAATTATATCTATATTTTTTTACAAACCACCTTTCTCCTTTTGTAAATTACCGAATATTTCCTATGGTCCATCCCTTTTTAATTTGGATTATTACAATATACTATATGTTAATTAAAAAACGAGTACATTTTTAAGTATTATTTGACTTATTCTAACAGAAACCACTTAGACATCTTATACAAGGTGAACCATATAAAATGATGAAAATTATAAATAAAACATACCTACTATAAAAAAAAAAATGTTTAATACGAGAAATTCTTGTAGTAAATTTTGCGAATTTTGGGCAATTCACGATAATAAATCCTTTCAAAATGTTCAATGCTTACTTAAACGCAAAACAAACATTTCATGTAGAGAGAAAAAATTCGTTCAATTCGTTGCACAAATTCAATAATTATTGTTCGTGAAAAAGGTTAAGTTCTATAATGTCCCTGTTTACATACATACATACTACACATCAACATATCAATATATGAAGACACGATAAGATTTCTTATTCTAAACATAAACCTCGTCACCAATATATACTTTTCTATACTCTCTCTTACCACGCCATCGAAGTTTAATACAAAAGTAAATAACGAAAATAACAATTACCATGACTACTTGATTACAGAGAAAAGACATATAATTCAATTTAGAGCACCTTTTACTAAAACGTCATAAAGCAAAAGATTGTATCAAATCCTGAAGAAGAGAATTGTGTATTCTTAATTGTAACTATAAACCGTAAATAAACACAGTTATAAATACAATTTGTAATAAAACACAGCACTGATTTCCCGTTTCCAAATGTATAAATGAAGAATTACCCCTGTACAATAATTGAAAATTTAGTGTATCAAACAATATCATTAACTCCTTCCGGGGCTAAACAATTAACTCAAATTAGATAAAGACGATATGAATAACTATTATTATATTTTCATGGGGGTAGGATCCGAGTAATCCCTCGATTTAGCAAGTTTGAGTTGTAAATGAGATTCTGATAGAAATTGCTGATTGAGGAAAGCGTTTCTTTGTTAGCAATATATAATTAGCCCGGAGGCGGAAGAAGAGAACATTTATAAATTGTCGTAACGGTTAAATACAAAAGATTTAGAAACATCAAAGAAAATTAAAACACGCGGTTTTGTAGTCAGTTTGTAACATAGCCAAAAAAAGATACTTGTTTCAGATTACAAAAGTTACATTATAGATAGTTGAATGGTCTCCTTTCATTTAATACCATTATAGTTATAATTTTCTTTATTGCTACGCTGGATAATTCCAAGGAAACTTTAACCGGTACAACATACTTGTTTGCTGTAATACTAGCTACTGTGCGGTTAATGATAACTATTTGAATCTAATCTTCGGTTTTGGGCATATATAGATGGAAAAAAAAGTCTTCAACAATTGGGAGAAAAAGAAGAAGTTCTTTAAAAGTTTTCTTTTCATAAAATACTAGAATGAAACTTGAATGCTCAATTTAAAAACAATACTTCGTATCAGTTACATTTCCCCTCCTTATCTAAACGTTATTGTAGAAAACCTGATAGTTCGAACATATTTTTGTTTTATTGCTTGTGGAAAATTAACAACCTAATACACATAAATTCACACACACGCACAAAATAAAGTAAAGGTCTACCTATTAATTAAAAGAAGAAATTTGTGTGCATTTGACTTTTCCCGGAAACACATTTACAAAACAATCATGGGAGAATTCAAGTAAACCAGAATTATTTTTTATTCGTTAACTTTCCCTTCCGCAGCAAAATTATTAGACTCTTATAAAGTAGATAACAAACTCAAAACTAACTCACCAGAACCATTATCTTTCCAACACCAACAATCAATAACAAATGATCGACTTCCTTCTGTTCTCCTTATAAAAATCTTGCACACTCCACATCAAACATAATAATTAGACTAAATCACCGAATACCGCAATTAGACGGTTCTAACCTTTTTATATGCAAAAGGGAAAGTAATTACTACTATAATACCACATGTAACCTACATACATCTCCATTGGAAGCATGCAAAGTAAAAATGGTAACCGCTGGTTACGTTGTGATGATCATGTAGGCATACCCATCTAACAGATATTAGTAATAGGGCAAAAAATATTTAGATAAACGAATTACTATGGTATTAAGGTATTTTTAATTTATAATAGCGTTAAAAAAGGGGAGTCTTTTCTGCTATTTTGTGTTTCTAAGAGCGTTGCTAAGGAACACGTTTCTAGTAGGCACATACCGCTCAATATGACGAATTTTTTAACGAAAAAGAGAATTTTTAAACAATGATGTAATTATACCGGACGATTCTACAACGAAGAAAGTTTTGAGTGAGAAAGGCTCACAGAATCTTGAACAAACTTCCTGTTCTAATTACAAGAGAAAGAAACGTACTATATTCAATGCAAATTTATTGAAGGTATCTCTAATGTTGTGTTTCAACAATTGAGATGAAGCATATCACTTTCATCTGGAGTCCTTGAATAAATGCCTTGGAGAGATCCACGTAATCGAAGTACGTTTTCGAAAAAATTTAAAATTAACTACTGACTAAAATCTTTCATTTCTAAAAGCCATACAAAATTTCTAATCATCCACAAAATTCAATTCACGCAAAAAAAATCCATATAAAGGTAGTACGAGACAAAGAAAAATCTTTAGATTATTACTCAAACTGAGATATTTAATCTACTCAATCAAAATGAATGGTGACAACATTGTTAACAACCGACACAGATTATTTAAAATAGCCCTCACAATATAAAAAAGAAAGTAAACACATCTTCTCCGAAAGTTATTTAATAATAATATAACTTACCTGCAAAATATCGACAGAGAAAAAGGTGCATTTCCAAAACAGAGTATCAAAAATAATAATGAAGCATTTCCAAAGTAAGCTACAAAAATATTTGATATGCGAAAGTTGTTTGATTATTAAATAATTCATTTTCTTATTTTTCAATTTTCAAAAGGTTTTCAAAACAACAACAGTTATTGAAATTGCAATGCATAGTAAAGAGAACGACCTATTTAAGCAAATTGATATTAAAAGTAATTCAGCAATATTCTCCTCTTTTTTTTTTTTAATTACGTGCAGAATCAATTATACAAAAATTTTCAAAACAACATAACAATTATTGAAATTGCATAGAAAAAAGAATGATGTATCTAAGCAAAAGTTTGCATTTAAAATACCAACAAACGAAAAAGAACAACAATAAAGTAGATAAAGAAAAAGAATAACAACGTAATAGATACAATGACATTGCACAAAATAACGATAATTCTGTACAAAATACAAAAAAATTCAGATTAACGTTCTTCAAACTTATAAACAGAAATATAAATAATTAAAACGAATTGCGTACTGTATGTATTGAACCTAGAACAAAAAGCTTTTTTTTGAATTTGTAAACTTCTGGGTCAATTCTGAAAATATAGCAAATTTTTGTATTTTTGGGAGTCTTACACTTCGGTGGCACGGCGTTATTTAATTCACAACCTCAATGTTCCATCTATTTTGCTCTCAGTTATAGTAGATTACCAATTGTCAATAGTTGGTATGATTTGACTGGGAATTGACTAGTACTCTACCATTATTAATTGGTAGCAGTTTATTGTTTATTCTATATTAAGATATTTCTATACATTTCGGAAGTTCGGTCACTATTAACGATATTTAGAACGGTGTGTCGATATTTTATAGTCTACTAGCAAGACAATATGCTTTCAGAAATTTTAAGCCTCCAGACCTCTCCTACTACACGCTTCTATAGGAAAATTACTATTAGCAATCAAAGAATACATTGCTTCAATTAAAATTTGCAATGTAATGCATAAAAGATTCTAGACTTTTCACAAAAAAAGAACAAAAATAACTTTGGTTAACCACAAAGTATTTTAAATATTTTCATGGTTTTACGTAAATGCAGAGACATTAAAAGAGAAAAAAGTGACAATGAGTTGCAATTTAAAGAAAGAAAGAAAGAAAGAAAGTTAAACATGATGACATAAATGAAAAAATTTAGAGAGAACAATACAATATCATGAGAAACACTCGCAAAAAGAAATTTTCTGGATTTACCGTATATTATAACGTTACTTTGGTAAATTTCCTAATACTAATGTTAAATACAACTCCTAAATTTTAAGCAAGGTAGCCTCGTTTTCATATTATATTTTTATTTGAGTTGTGTAGGAAATTTATAGAATATGGTATAAATGTTGGACAAATTAATGGCATAGTTTTACACGAAATCATTCGACAAAACTCATGTTGCCATTAATTGCAATGAAATAAAAGCAATTACAAAGAAGTCTAAAACAATAAATAAAAAATGATTTATAGTCGAAGAGTTAATTGCTCCATAAAATTTAATTTATGCATTAAGCAGTGCTAATGGCATATAATTTTGGACAAAGCTTATTATAGAATGCTTTTCTAATTAAAACGAATATTAAAACAGAAATACATTCTGAAACGTGCAAACATCCATTGATACAGAAACACAAAATCTGCATTAAATTAAAATTAAGATTAAAAAGATGTTTATTAAATTTAAACCCAAAAGTATTTTCCTAGATAACATTTTCTTTGTTAATTTTATGCTCAAACGTTCTTATATATTTAGAATTCTTAACAACAAATATCAGCTTCATGGTTCTTGCTTGTTTCGTTGTATTCACATAATTATGCTTACAAAATAAAGTGCTCGCCATAACTCAAACCTTCAAGGAACTAGGACTAAATGTTTCTTTTTCTTTTTTTCTTTTCAGTCAACTATGTGACAAAAACATACATATACATTATAGGCTGATTTCCATTCCTTGAAAAGTGACCGGGCGGAAATTAATTATCCGATGAGCAGAAAGTCAAGAGACAGGTAAAATAGTTCATGTTTGTGAGTGATTTCTAATGTTCCAGTTACTACGACTCCGAGTAGGTTGGTTGGTTGGTTGGTATTGCTAGTTCAAGTTATCATGGTTATATTGTGTGTGCTGATGATAGATTTTATAATAATATCTGACTCACAACTAAAATACGTAATTTGATGAACTTAAGGATTAAGAACCAATGTGTTCAGTACGAAGGAATTTAATGAAATGGTAATTATTAATCATGCAAGAGAGGGATAATCATGAATTAATTGTAATTAACATTAAAACTATTGCAATTAATACCGAAATTATAAAGAAAGGAAGATCTATTAAATAATACCGTCAAACGTAAAGATTCTCTTTATTATAATCTTAAGCATCAAAGCCCCTTGGTAGTTCAAAAAGAGTCAGTTCACTGTATTTTTGAATTGTGCAAGGATTTAACTTCACGAGTGAAGAGCATCATCACCTCTCGAAAAAATGAGGTTTTTATGGGTTGCAATTTCACAAGCAAGTTCAAAGTTCAAAGACTCTGTGTTGCCCAAACTAAACATATTTACCATTGTTCGGAAGGAGATTTAATTCTCTGTCATATAAGTATTAACCATCATCGAATTTTAGGTACTTCAGACCCTAAATAACTAGCTTACTGGTTAAATTTATTTTATTATGAAAAAGATGTAAAATTATTGAAAAAAAAAAAAAAAAATAACAAAGAATATTTCTTACCATCGAGCCATCTTCACATGAAAACCTTTTGAAGCAAAAGAAATCAATATCTCTAATGAAAGCTCTTGACAACGAAATTTCAAAATCACTCATTATAAACAATTCTTTTTTCGAGTTTCCTACAAAGATATTAAAATGGTAATTTGCTTTACTATTAGTGCGTATAATAATTATCACGATTGCTTTGCTTGAAGTTTGGAGACAAATCTTAATCTAAATTTTCATGTTAAGTATTTAAATGTCAGATTACAAAAATCTATTTAAACACGACTATATTGTTAGAGGATTATTGAAAAATACACTAATATTATATTATGAAAATCCGTTGAAAGATTCGGGGTACAAAAAAAGTTATTTTTGTAATAATTTAATTACACATATATAGAGATATACCTGCTGACAATACAGTATGAGGAAATATACACCTTCTTTCTACGCGTAAATATACAACAGTTATTGTAGTAAGTTTCAGTCAACTGATTCTCCTGCTGCATATTGAGAATACTTCAAAAGAGATTAAAACCTTTGATCTTATAGGGATTTTTCAAACACGGTTTGTGAATACTATCATTTTTCGTAAAACTTCAACAACAAAAATAACTCGATCAAAATAACAATAACCGATGTCTGCTATACTAAAAACTGTTTGAATATTCAAGTCATATACATGCCGAATCAATGTATTCTGTTCTTTGATGAATTCGTCGGTTCTTCATTTTCAATTCATCATTCAATCATTTTTCCTTTTACATTATAAAGGGCGAAGATCAATCAGAAATCAATGGAGGTAAAATTTAGATTCGACATTTTTGTTAAAACAGTTTTTTATGATATTTTAAAAAGGATTTCGCTTCAAATAATAGAGAAGGGTTTTTATTTGAATTCATAAGATGTGATTTTGATTCGAAGTCAAATGTTGCAAAAAAACAACCCCATAATAAGTGCCAATTTTTATTTTAACAAAGCAAAATAAAAATAAAAAGTAAAAGCAAAAGAGATCGAGCGAGCGCGCGGAGGCCTCATTTCGTCAATCGTTAATTTTAAAGATTCCTTTAAAAAAATGAAAAACGATTTCCAGTTGTTTATTTTGCAATGTAATTGTCATAGAATTTTTTATTGCACTTCATTTTCTACTAAAAATGTTCAAAAGTTTCATTAGTTCATTGTAATGAGCGTCTTGAAGTATTACTTGTTTTTGTTGTAGTGAAAAAGTTGTTTCTAAAAAATTTCAGTTGAAACACCTTCTTATTTGTGTGTAAACATGGATGTTTTAGATGGTTTAGAATTTTACAAATTTGCGGTTGTTAATTTTGTTGTTTGCATAAATATAAATAAATATAAATATTTAAAACTAACCACACTCCCTTCTTTTGCTAACAACGAGGATTCCATTTTTCATAACTAGTCCGTAGAATGGTTTAAAAAACAATCTTCTAGTCACAATAACAAAGGGATTACAATTTTTGAAATAGAAGTACAATGTTAAAAATTTCATATTTTTCCATATTTCAATTTTTATCTAATTAGGAAATGCAAATGTATTAAACTATTATTCTTGTTATGTCAATTTCCACATTCATTCTTCTTGCGTCATTACAAATTTCCTTTTCGAACCAACACCTGTTGAAGAAAGAACATTCTCATAATTTGGCGAAAATAAACTGATAATAACAGTGGTAAACCTACCAGTTTACAGACAAAAGCTTTGTTTAAAGACAAAATAACAATAATTTTCATATCAGGTTTTCATTTGAAAAAACTAGTATATATATCTTCGTATGATGTAATTTTAACTATTGAAGAAAACAAAAATAAAAATTATAAAATTATTATAAATATACAAATTCAAAAATACTTGAGTTTAAAGAATTTTTTTATAAACCTGGGGTTGCTTCAGGGTTACGGTAGTCATGCTTAGATCCTTATGGTTATTTACCCAAAGATTATATTTATGATTATGCTTATATTTTGAATAAAACGTAAGGCATCACATGCTTAGATATTTATATTGCATTCACTTGAATACATATATACGACGAATATATTTATTATTCTCTGAGGAACTAGAGTAGTATTGTGCTTAGCAATATGCTTTCTAAACCTTTGCCCTAGATATGTTTTAAGGATTCTTAAAGGGATAAAATCAAAAGTTGTTTTTCCAAATAAAGATCTATAAAAGTTCTTATCCTACCTGTAACATGACAAACAGAAACATCAGCACCTAAATATTTTAAAACATCTAACCAAACGATTTGTTTCGATGAGAGCTTGTCACCAGGACCTTTAACTTCGATTATCTAGATATGAAAACACGATACAATATATATAAAACAAATTTTAGAGAATTACTCCCAGTTATTTTTTAAATATTCTGTCTCTATCGTCAACTCAAGGATTAAAACGACAAACGATTTTTTTTCTCTATTTTATTATTTGAAAATGCAGGGTTCAAAGATCATGAAAGTTATTTGCATATATACCTTACAATGTCTCTTTTCAAAGTTCCATAGAATGAGGTCAGGGAATCCACTCATACGACAGCGCAGATCTTTACAATACATTTCACAAATACCTCCCAATACAAGTGGCTTTAAACATAACGCAAGCTCCTGAAATACAAAAATACATCTGCTATTCATTAGTTTGACGGTACGTAACATTTCGCCAAATCGCGAATTATTTCCCATCAAAGCTTTTTAAAGAACCCCTTCATAAATCTTTTTTTCATAAATTTATTATAAATAAATGTTATTAAAATGAAATAATAAAAAAGTGCCATCCTTATGGCATATAGTATAGTATAACATTTTATAGTAAATTTCGGAATAAAAGCTTTCAACGAAAAAGAAGTTAATTCTATAGTAATTACCAAAAAGGGAAACTTTATCCTCTCAAATTTAACGGTTTTTCTGTCAAACTTAAACAAATGCACTCTAATTATGTCTTTCTGCTACAGAAAGTGTATCCTCGCAAACTTTGTTATTAGATTTCACAAAGCAAAAGGTATTGTTCTGAGTACTCGTTTGTACGAAAGGTTTTAGGGGGACAGGCGCTCTTTCGGATAATCACGACAAATTCATTAAAATGTTTCGAAATCTATACTCAACTTATGGCGTCTTCTTTTACTTGTAAGAGATAAAGATTTAGACTTTAAATCTTTTCCGGTAAGAAAATCATAATTACCAGAGCTTCTTCTCTACTTGGGAATATTGACCAATGGATGCAAGTCACATACGATGGGTAATAAGTTTCCCATGTTTTTGTAAGTTCATTTTTCAATTCCTGAAAAAATAAAGTAAACATGATCAATTATGTATCAATACCGTATAACCTATTTATATAGGGCCTAATTTATAATTTATATATTTATATAGGGCCTAATTTTTAATTTATATATTTATATAAGGCCGTTAATATTGACATTGGTTCAAATTATTCGTCGTTTCAAATGATTTTATCGAATTATTATTGTCGTTTACAAATGATTAGTTTTGTCAGCGTTAAAAACCTAAATGTATTCCTGCAATTATATTCCTTCATACGGAAAACCTAAACATAGATATCAGATTAGAAACTAGACACCTCTTCTGATGCATTATAAACAAAATAAAGCCGTTCATCCAATTTCTCTTTTCTATTTGTATAAAAATCATCTGTAAACAGATCGAGCGGTGAAGCCTACAAAGAAAAATAAAATAATGATTACGATTAATTTTATATCAATAAATACACGAAGCAATGACGTTAGACGAATCAACCCTCTTATTATCAGGTTCTTACTATGAAGTATCGACTTGAGTGCTATGCTAACCACCTTCAAGTTTCATTTTATTATATCGTAGGGTTCTGCAATAACAATACGATGGAATTAGCAGCAACTCTACAACATCTTACCTGATAACTACACAGGAAAGCACCAGAAACGTCCATAAACAACACATCCCAAAACAACAGTCCGAATAATGTCATCACTGCCGATCCCTCATCATGAACACCAATAAAACCCTTCTCTTCGTAATGTGACAACACAAAACCTTCAACGTGAGAAAGAGTCTTCCCTGATGAAAACGGGTCAGTGTTTGGTGATATAAACACAGTACGTCTTGTAGATGAGGTGTCTAGAAGTGTGGTAGCTTTCAATAGTTCCTAATGTATGAAAAGGTAGTAATAATAAATACGTAATAAAATCTTTAGACTTTTCAATTGCAAAAAATAAATTATGATCCTTTGCGATATCTCCAAAATTCTGTCTTTATTTACACAGATAACTCGTTGTTATTCAAACTTTCTACTCATTTTAAGTGAGATGGTGTGTACAACAACGTGTGTACAGTCGATAAGTAGAATTCCCATAGAAAGTAGAATTCCCATAGAAAGTTCCACTTATTCCGAGTCGGTTTCTGGTCAAAATGGCTCGCCAGCGACCGAGAAAAAAGGTTCACTTTCGTCTAAATCCTCAAAATCATTTGGTAGGTAAATTTTGAATGCCTGAGTGCACAATGGGTATACTATTTTGAATAATTTTGCCTTGAGTTTAAAACCCTTTATAAATATATTTTAAAAACCACGGTTAATCGCATAAATTTACTAAAGAGGTTGCGATAGAGGTTCTAATATCCAAGAGTCTATGGCACACGGTATATACAAATAGGTGCTTTATTACCAATCACACGATGAATAAAGTATACTAAAGTTTCCATTCTATACAAATTCAAACAAAACAAATGAGAGCTTACAATGGGTACATTCTTGTAGTTTTCAAGTTCAAATTCTTCATTAGTTTTATCTTTGTTGTTTTTAGTTTTCTTTTTCTTTTTCATCTCAGACTTTGCTAAACGTTGTTTGAAGATATATCGATGGTGACCTCTAACTAAGCTATCTTGAAGAGCATTTTCTATTGATTCCCGTGCCTGAAATAATAAATCATCAGACGTAACATATAGATTTATTTCTCGTTAATATCAGGAAAACGAAAAACAAAATTAATATCAATGATTGGGCCATCATATGATAATTTTCGAGGAATAATGGATATACTTACCTGTTATTTAAGATATATATATATTTAATGTAATGATATAAAAAACAATTATATATAATCATCTGATAAACGAAAATGCAATGTTTTTGTGTTGATCAATTAATTGTTTTTTATCAAACAAGGTCAACATTTTAACTAGATGTTCAAACTATAACATTTGCTTTCAACTCTTTTGTTTATTAGTTACTTTTTTTAAAAATAATCTTGAAATTTTTGATAGATTTGTCTTTTAGTCTTATTTATGCACAGATGACAGTACACAGTTACAGGATGAATCAAAAAACTTTTGTGACATTTTACTAAGTTGTTATTGTAATAAATACTGTTCTCCACTCTTTAAAATTGTTACAAATATTTTTATAAATTAATGCAATAAGTTAATTTGCTATCCGCTAAAACAATATAAATGTTTACTCTAAGTGGCAGTCTCTTAACCACAATACACAACGTGTTTATGATGAAGGAACTGTAATTAATATTTTACCTTTTCCATTTCTTTTAGATGACGTTCACAGTCGATGATTTTTCTTTCCCAAAGCTCTCCTCTATGTTTTGGATGAACGGATGAATTGTCCAGCAAATCAGTAATCAATTCAACAGCTTCTTTGTATTTCCTAAGCTTCTCTAAAACAGGAACTGAGTTACGACGTATACGATTGAATACCCAATTTGCTGAAAATCTGCAAAGGTGATTCGGTAGATTTTCTATTACTAGTTCTCTCTATAACAAATCAAACAAAATCTAGAATAGAACTACCTTAAGGAAAAGTATAACCTAATCTTCATATTTTCCTTATTTTTCCAAATTAAGACCAGGGAAATATGGCAATGTTTTCATGATGTGTGCAATTTTAAAACCCATACCAGCGTGTAGAAAGCCATAAAAATCGACATTAAAATTTAGAAACACATTATATAAATTGTTGACATCGCATATATGTCAGAAAATTCTATTTATAAAAATTTTATAAGAATTGTAATTAATTATCTATACCTTGTTTTCACCAGTGTGCTGAACAGGTTTCATCTGTTTTTGTGCTTTCAAAAATATTTGATAAGCTTTATCAAATTCATTTGATTCTATACCAATATTAAACTCCTTTTCCATTTCAATGAATTTAGCATACTCTATAAATTGTTCTCTAGTTCTGAAAACTAAACTAATGCCATCAATTTGAAACTTGTACTTTGGATAAATTACTTGTTTGATCTTAACTTGAAGTAGATGATATCTGAAAAAAGATTGCAGATACAGGGTGTTCATGATCAAGATATGTTACAAAGTCTGCTACTTTAAGATAAAAATTAACATCATCATTCACTCAGGGTGAGAAATTTTAGCCTCAAGTCAAGGAATTTTAATATACAATTTGTTTTTGTTTTTTTCAAATTTTATAGCCGTTTTAATTAGGATTAAATGTTTTTTATTTAAGCTTTATAATTGATATTTATTTAATCTGGCTCCAAACTTCACATAATCTGCTTGAAAGAAAACTAGAATGTTTTAACTACTCTGGATATAAAAAGATATATTCAAATAAATTATTAAAAAACTTACAACACATTATCATTATCAGAGGATGATAACTGCATGAACATTTGAAACAATGTGATTATCCTTGTAAATACAACTGCTTTCTCTTCATTTATCTTAACACAATGTCCTAAAAGCGTTTTTGCTCTAAAATAAAAAAGAGAAATTAGTTTCCATAAGTTCACAATTGGCAGACTCCAATAGTAAATCTACTTTCTCCTTTGTTAGAAAACATTAAGCTTTACTATGTGTTTCAAATATCTCATTTTTGTTTCTCTTATATAAAAGAAATTGCAGTTATAATATAAAGAGCTATGCCAGTCATATTTGACTGACTTTGTTAAACTCCTTTCTCTTGTAGACATCTAGATCCTTAAAATAAATAGATAGACAATTTTAGACCCCTTCTCAGTAGAAATTATAAAAGTATAACTCCAAATTTTATACTTTTTGATAACAAGAGTCCCCATAGATCCTTTCTGGCCAAACAGTGTTTTTTGTTTCCTACAATTATTTTTCAATATTTTTATAATATCACTTTTACTGGAGACATTCTTTCCCATTTTTAAATCTGATACCAATGACTTTGACTCTCCAAGTGACAATAACTCAAGAACATCTTCCAAGGTAGATAATGATAACTCATCTAATAAGAAACCTAAAATTGAATAAAAAGTTTTTTTTAATTGTTTTAGACGATTTTGAATTTTGGTTCACTTTGATCCATATGCTAGATGCTTTGCTACCTGTAAATATAACCTTAGGGGAGTTTTCCAACAAAGGCTAATTTGCATGTTATATACCATACAAGGTATGACACTGGATTTTGCATATAATGTTGAAGTTTCCTACGGAGTTTAAATTAATTTAGAAATAAATTGCTAAACATGCAAGTTGATGTAAATAACAGTTAAATAATAAATATATATATATACTTAATTAAAATATCTAAAAAGTATATTTTAAAAGTATATATATTTGAAAACTGGAAAACACATCTTTATGATGCAGTAAAAAGATACTACAATAGTGGACACATTTAGACTGTTTTAAAACATCTTTTGAGATGCATCAAGGATATCTCATTTTTGGATACCCTAGGTTATTCAAAAATGCTAAGCTGTTTTATTGCCTCAGTGTTTTTGTTGCCTCATTGTTGCAATGCCTTTCTCATAGGTACAAAGGGTTATTAAAAATATTAAGTAAAACCTTCTTTTGATAGAGATGATAGGCATAAAGGACAATCAATTCCACTGTATTGGATTTTCCCCTCTTTGATCCAGTTTCGCTTCCTTTGAAATAGACGAATATAGAGATCTTGACAATCTTCTGATAAAGTCTGGAAGTTTTCCAAAATCCTCCTTTCACTGTTGTCAAAAAGCATATCAAAACTTCTCAGTGATTTAATTTTGCCAATAATACAAGTTAAAAATTCTAAATGGTAAGACTGATTGTTAGCTGATTCAACTGGATTCAATTGTTCTTCAGGTTCTTTATATTCTTTTTCATTCAACATATCAACTTTGTCATTCTTCCAGTTAATCTTTTCTCTTTTCCTACTACCATAGTCCAGTTTGTTCAATTCAAATGAAAATTTACTTTCATTCAAAATTTGATAAGTTTGGAAAGGATTTATTTCTTTTCTCCAAACATCTATACCACTTTCTTCACTGGTAAGATCAATAATTTGATAACTAGATGATGTCATTGTAAATAAGTTTTTTTTCGTTTTCTTTATCTAAAAAAGGATTGAATATCTTAAAACGATTATATACCATGTAGCAGAAAGATAGGTACTTTACCTGTTTACAATCAACTTTTTTTCAAATCACTAATGACTGAAGAAATGTGTTTACAAACTGTGGAAGCCAGTGGAAACCCCTAGGTTTATGTTAGCCTGGGTTACAAATAATGGTATCAGGCTAGATACCACAATGCATTTCTAAAACAAAAGGATCGTAACTCATAACACGCCGTGTAGCGTCTGCTGGTTGTCTGCAGGTACCAATTTTTACCTTGCACAGTAAGCACAATAGCGCTCCGAAAATACAAAAAGAGAAAGATCTAACCATTACGTTTAGAAACATTAGGTAAGCCCAATTTTTGATTTGATTCTATATTGTGTCACGACAGTCAGTACACAAAAAATGAAACTAATGCCGTTGTTTCGTAGAAACAGACAGGCATAAATGCTCTGGGAAATACAGTGAATCAAAATTTCCTTTATGCTTTATCCCGGACCGCGTACATATTTCCAAAATTTAAATTTATTGCTTACAAAACATTATAGCTATTGTATAAAAGTGAGTGTATAATCAAGTAGGTATATATATAATGATATTTGCAAGGGCATTAGGGGCGGTCACAAAAAAGACTTCCATATATTTTATTTGAATTGTAATAGTAAGCTCCATACCACCTGCCCTTCTTAATTTCTTTTGAGAAATTTTAATTATTACTTAAGTAACCAAGATAGCCATCTTTTAATTTAGTCTAGTAATTTAATAGTAAGTAATTCAATAACAATCAGTCGTTGAGCGAGCAAATTTCTACGGTAGTACTTACCTGCATTGAAGTTTCGTTTTTCCATTAACCTTATTTCGTAACACAGCTGTTTCAGACGGCTTATGCTAGAACGCGAACTCAACTTTTAACAGTACAGAAAAGTTCAAAAATTCTTGTTTTTTGCCTTTTTTCAAAAAGTCATAACTTTTTTTCTACTTAAGATTTTGAAGTTATTTAAAAAGAATAAGAAAGCATTACCTTTTTTGTACAAATAGATATATTAGTTTATATAAACTTATTTCTGCAATATAGTTGTTTTTGTCTGTCTTTACACCATACTTTTATGTGTTTTTCGAAAAAACGCTACAAGCGGCAAAAGTGGGGTCTGTTCTAACATCTCATGCACTTTCATTTTTGCCGTGATCGACTTCAAACTTTGTCTCCTCGTAGAAAAAAGCCGAAAGAATCCATTTTTAGTTCGAAACCGGGGGTCAAACCACTCAAACACCCTCTCTTTAACATGTTTTTACTTCAATGGCTCAGAAAAGAGTGAAGAAGTTGAGTGAACATCGTTATCGGGGGCTTAAATTATTCCCCTATTATCTTGCCTTCATCTCTGAAAATTTCATTCAAAATAAATAAAAATTGAAGTTGGAGGGGGGTGCCCCTGTGAAGTAACCCTCGTTTTTGCTGTCTCACAGGGGAAATTTTCGATCTATCGCGGTTTTGTTTACATGGTCTTGCTTGCCCGGACGGAAATTCAAAGAAAATAATATTCCTGCGGAAGTAAGCGAGACAAATCTCGAAAAGCGCGAGGTTAGCGATTCAAGTTCATTTGAAGATTGGAACTAAAATGGAAAACATTCAAAACTTATATCTCTGGTCACTGATTGACCCAAGAATGGAATAATTAAAAAAAAAAAGGTTCTTGTTCTTGTATATAATGTTTATTGTTGCTTTATTAGTATTAATATAACTTTTAAGTTAAGTAAAAATAGGAAAAATGCCAAAAAATGGTCTTTTTTTGTCAGAATTTGGGCAAAATTTGAACAAATTACCCATTGATTTTTTTTTTCTTTTTTTTTTTTCTTAAATATAATTAACTTCTGTTTTAATTCTTTCATAAAGTAAGTAATGATCGAAAACACCAATGCAAATTTTTATGAAGTGGATGCACAATCTTCGAGTGTTTCTTAAATTTTATGCAGTTACTCACCTCTTCAGCACTCAAATTTTGGTTTTTAATTATGTTTATTTGTATGCTTATGTTTTGTGTTGTTTTGGATGTGATTTTTTGGATATATATATTGAGAAATATGATTAAATCAAAACATGCGCATTTTTTCGCAAAAAAATCGAGTGCGAATGTTTTGTACAAAGAGTACAAAATCATGTAAGTAAAAATAATTTTTCAGGAAAAAATAAACTTGCTAAAAACATAGTTTTAAGTTTAATAGGACTACATTAAAGTCAGAGGGTCAGTTTTTTTTTACTGTGTACCTCAATCAAGTGAAAGAGGTTTCATCATTTTTATTAATATTAACCTAATCTGGGTTGTAATTAATATCAACCATCTGGGTTGTAATAATAGCAAGTTTATAGAGTGTGTACAAATTGAAATCGATCAAAATGGAACTTTCATTTCAAAGTTTTGTTCTAATTGTTTGTAAATTTTGTTTTTGGGTACCTACAATCTTTGATTGTCAATAATAGTAACTAGTAGGTTTGCCTTTAAGTTATATAGATAGCAACAACATGAACATCATCCAATTTTTGTTTAAGCATTTTAAGTATTAAAAGTTTAACAGTCAAGCCATTTAAAGTGACTGATGAATTAGTGGAATTTCAGCTATATAACAGAAATTCATAAATTTACTCACAAATCCAATGCCACATAAAAACCAAACCTTGATTCAGGGATGTCCTTTGATTTTAAGACATACTTGAATTAGGGATAATCATATTGCTAAATAATTGCATTTTCCTTTTAGATTAAAATTTATATTGATGCAAAATGAGTGGACAAGGTAAGAATCTTGGGCTCCTCTGATCCCTACAAATACACTTTATATACAGTTTTTCTTTCCTTTGCATAATATGGTATGCAATTGGTAATTTAGTAATCTTAAAGATTAGATAATATATACCTGATCATTCTTTGATAATCTACATCCTTATTAAGTATTTTTTGTCCCTTGTGCTAATCAACAAGACTTTGCATCTCCTTTTCTTATTTTAAATCCTGAGATAAAACATTTATAAATCAAATATTTTAGGTTGAAAATTGACTTTGCCTCGAAACTAGTAAAAAATAATTTGTTGTTTTTTTGTTTGCAGGAGTAAAGCGAGGAAGTGATGGAAACAATGGAGGTGGAGGAGGTGGTGGCGGCGGCGGTGGAGGAGGAGGTGGAGGTGGAAAAAAGATGAGAGCAGATTCAATCACACTTAGATTTCTCTTGCAAAGCAAAGTAAGTTTTATGAATAGTAAATATTATGTAACAATTTAAAAATTTTAGAGTACTAAATTCAAAGTATTTTCCTGGTAAACTGAAAAATAGGAAAAATTAAATTTGTCTATTTAGACAAATTCCTTTAAGGATAGCGTGTACCCTTGATGTATGATTTCAGATTGTGTTAAATATCTTCTGATCTGTTTTATTTTTCATATT
>JAUEKX010062584.1:0-13285 GCA_031834005.1 Dendronotus venustus
TAATAAAATTTGTTTTTAACCCATTCACAATCATACACATACACATTTATGAGGACGCATATTGATAACAGTGCAATTTTTCGCTGAAATGTTTTATCCTCTGTAAATATTCGCTAATAAAAATAATAATGACGTCACGTCCCCCCCCTCCCCCCCCCCCCTGTTCGGCATCACGCTGCGTCACGAAAAACTACGAGACCCACCCACCCCCTAGCGTGAGGTAATTATTGAATGTTCCCATATTTTGATGTTAGTGAAAATAAATCGTCAAAAAATAGTCTAGCCTAGAATCCTGGCGTCACAAGCACAGTCTCTCAACAATACACAAAAATCAAATAAGTGAAAACCAATGTTCCATAAAGTAAATCTTATCTTAGAGAGATTAAGGATATTCGTAGCTTTTGCCATCATAGTTTATTTAATATTTTGCTATTTTTTTTTAATAAAAAAGTAAAAGAAGGATTTCTACAGTTTTTTTGTTCTCTTAGATAAAATACAAAATTTATATACTTGGTTATTTTTACTGTTTATTTCTACTCTTTTTTGGCTAACTGCTTCCTTGTTCCTGTAACACTAAAATTTACTTTCAAAATTTCGTTTCTGCTAAAGTTTTGAATAATTGTCTGTTTTTTTATCGTGGAAGTGGGCGATTATTTAAGGTCCTATAAGATCCTATTAAGTCCTATAAATTATAGCATACGGGATAATACAACATAATTGAAAATGAACAACCTTGAATGAATAATCCGTCTATAATGAAAGACTAATCTTTTTTCTTTACTTGAATGCTTTTGGCAATATCTAAAACTGTGCTTTGGCAGTTTACGTATAAATTTTTTTTAGGGATTTATAAAGTAAACAAGCTTACAAAGTTTAATTCGACTTGCTTTTTTATTTTAGCGTGCTTATAGCAGGATTCTCAGAGTATACTCATGAATTAATTGATCATTTAGTGCAAACAAAAACTTCCCATTGGGACAGGTAAGATCCATATTTTTATCCGTACAGTAATTCATATTTACTTTGGTTTTCTGTAACCATTATATAAATCTCTCTTTGTCATAAATATAAACATCTTGATCTATCATTAGGACGAGAATTGTGGTCTAATTTGGTCGATCCAAGTAAATATAGTTGGAAAGTAGAGACCTAGATATAAATTGCTTATCAAAATATAGACTTGACTCTTGAAAGTTGAGTAAAATTTAAATGTATTACGAACTTTTGCTTTATAGTGCAATACGTGAACTGACATCCCAAGCTATGTTTAAACTGGTCAAGGTCGATCCCGAGTATATGAAGCAAAATGGTACATAAAATAAATTTCAAAAATTTGATTTCACTGAAAAGGCTTATGAATATTTCTCGGATATAAGTACAGCTTGTACAAAATAATATTGTCTGATTTTTAATATTCAATAATCAGGCTTACTAATACTAGTTTTTTGCTTGTGATATCTTTATGTCATTGCACTATTCCTTTTAAAGTACTACCACTCTTGGTCGAACAAATCCACTCGTTTGATATATGTACAAAACATGGATCTTTACTTGCTGTTGCCGAAGTTATACACGGCCTTCATATATATCACCGAGAAAAGGGCAAACGGATTAGTATTAGCCTATCCATTATAAAAGGTATGTTTCCTTCTAAATATTTATTTTCCCACTTTAAAACACTATCTCGATTGGACCACTCATACATATCCTCAATTGTTTTGTTCTACACAAAAACAATCGTTGCCACTGGATTAGCGGCCGTAGTACTAAAAACTACATCTGCAATTCATAGCTAAATAATT
The DNA here is from genome assembly GCA_031834005.1 of Dendronotus venustus. NCBI lineage: Eukaryota > Metazoa > Mollusca > Gastropoda > Nudibranchia > Dendronotidae > Dendronotus > Dendronotus venustus. The sequence continues at coordinate 1,803 of JAUEKX010062584.1, forward strand.
CACATTAAAATATACATATTGAGAATATTTCTTTGTAGCCTTTCAACTGAATTGAAACTGACATTTATACGCAATCTCATTGCACTTTGTTTGTTTATGCATGTTATAAATACAACAGTGAGTTGTAGCCGGTTGTAGTAAAGGCATTTAGCATTGATGCTATGTCATTTGGAATCTTCTGTAGCAGCACGGATGTTTTGAAAGTACCTAACTTTACTAAGATTTAAACAGAATAGAAGGGCTTTCGATTATATGTATTAATTGCACTGAAAGCCCTTGTGATGGAAAAATCCAGTCAAAACTCTGGGGAATGAGTGGGTTGGTCTTTATCGGAAGGGTTAATTCTGTCAAGATTGATCTAGTGGCGGCAATGTGGTTAGAGAGAGTGCTAAAATATCCTTCTACTCATTGAGAAGTCCCTGCTGCCTGAATAAGGCATGTAACTGTGGAATAGAATAAATTGAGACATTGCTTAATCCTAGATATGTCATGAGTTAAACTACAGTAGATAGATAAACTATTCATAAACTGATACAATTAACACTGGTCTGGATATCATTGCTATCTTCGCCGTAAAGTCGGATTGGTTTAAATGGAATTTTTGCGCTTTTTATCAGACACTGAATACAAATTAAATAGAACCTGTTTTTTCTTTATCATTTTAGACATTCAGCTGACAATAAATACAATGATTCATTCCAATGAACTTCGAGGATATGGTGGAGAGTTACTTCGTAAAGCTACCTGTAAATTAATTGAGAAGTTAGCATTGTCCAATACTGAGGTAACAGAAGAAGGGGTCCTTCAGGGATGGATACATGTGATCGAAACTACAATTTCTCATACTGACATACTAGTCCAGGTGACTTATATACTTTGTTATATACTTTATTTATATTGCGTTTTATACCACTTTTTTAAATTGTAATTCTGAGTAGTATCATTAAGCAGACTGATCAAACTAATGGGCTAAAGCCCAGGCCAAAACGCTAATAAATTCATTAGATGTTATAAACACAGACATACAGACAAACAGACAAAATAAGATTGTTCTATCATAGATGATAATTTAACTTACAAAAATCCCCCCCCAATTACTATTAGCACTACTTTACTCTTAAGCAACTCATCCTAAAAATTGTTACCTGGTTTTACAAGACAGATATAAAAAAGATTTCTACTTGTTTAATTATCCAATTACCGTCCCAGTTTCTTTACAATTAATGAAAAATTGATTGTCTCAGAAGTCATTGAAAAATTCTAGAGCCAAAGCCCAGCAAGGAAAAATCTATTTTCAGAGGTGATCAAGGTAGTAAAGCTCATGTTAGTAAAGCTCATGTTAGTGATACTAGCAACAAATCTAATCAACGAGAGATCTTTTTCTTCACTAAAAAGAATCAAAACGTACTTACGTGCAACAATGAATTTACATGTGCATAAATTTAGAAGAGATAAATTAAGTTTAGTTTCAATTGGCAATATGTTCGTCAGGCAAAACAACGAAAGAAAAAGATTATTTGGAGAATTTGAAGCGAAAGACACCCATATCATATTACCATTGAAAGATGCCAGTACCCAAACTGCTTAGAAATATAAATCTTTTTTGACCTTTTGACTATAGTTTTTTTGGTTTTTGTAATGTTTATTTTCAAAGAAACTTTTAACTTCTATGAATAAGTTTTTCAGTCAGTTTTTATATTTGGTGTATTTCCTAGCAATCTAGAACTGTCAATTTTCAAAATCGCCCCCTCAGGCGAAACCAAGGTTGGGTCTCACGGTGTCACTAAATTCAATCTCATCAAAACCAACATGCAAACCAAAGTGGTTGATAAATAAAACTATAACAATAAAACTAACAATGAAACAAAGTGTAAAGAAAATTAAGTTCAAATGATTTTTTATTTCTTCACAAAAGACCACGGATAATATGGGCCCATCGATGACATCAACAAAAATTTTCGTTGCAATTTGTTGCAATAGTCTTGAAAAATTGCAAACGAGGAAAACATTTTTAGATTCACTAGAATATCTATTATTTATTCTTTGTTCCAGACTAGCGCTCTAGATGCATTACCCGCGTTTTGTGACAAATACCTAAAGGATTCACATTATTTTGAAAAAGGTTAGTTTTTATTTTTGTTGAATTTTTAAATATTTAGTTATAAATAATGTATTCTATTCCTGTTACTTTAAGTCCTTTCATAAAGGATTGATTCAGTCAAAAAATTACTTTGTCTTAAAATAATATGCTTATTCGATTTAACAAGAAAATATATTTCTTTTTTGTTATTCTTAAGGTTTACTATTCATTTTTAAACAAGTGGCCACCAAAAGTACGCATTTCGCATTTAAAGGAACGACTGCGCATTGCAGACTGGCTGCCATCGACTTTAACTTAGGATGTGATCTTTAGCAAGCTCAAACTAAAGAAGTAAAGAAATTTATGTTTTTTAAAATGGGAATGGGAACTGATTTGGGAACGAAGGCAAACAAAGAAAAAGTTAGAAATTTCGCCTTATTTTTCATATTACACATGAAAAGATAACGCGGCAATAACTATTGCCAAGTCTTTTCTAATGAAAAATATCAAAAACGCACTGAAAAAGACACTATAATAAAAATGTTGTTTACACGCTTCATTATACAACTATTAAGATTGGTTTGGGGAGAAAAAAAACATTTTTCTACTAATTTGATAGTGATTAAGCATATGCTATTAGTTGAAAAATTTGACCGAACCACACCTTTAATGGTTTTTACCAAATGGTCATAAGCTGGGATGATAAGCATAGAAATGCATTTTATTATATTATATTTTGTGTCATTAGAATTGATGAAGTCATTATCAAATTGTTTGTCTCATTTCATTGTTACTTACTAACTGTTTCGACATTTTAATTAGAATATAACAACGGACTGTCTATGATTTTGTAGTTTATTTTGCAAAGAAAGTCCTATGAAAAATATCTACCTCAATGGAGCGGTTGGTTGGTCAATTCCATGTGCTTTGTTTGCGAACTGAAGACAATTTCTTACTTTTTCTTCTGAATTCTACTCAAATTTTTCATTCTTACTATTCTGAGATACGAAGAATAAAGTTGTTGTTACATGATATCGATACGATACTTTTTTCGGATGCTAAATTAATGCTTTCGCATTTCCGCATATTATGATAATTTTTATCAAAACCCATCAACTTACCCCAACTTATTAATTTTTCTACTTATATTGCAAAATTTCATGAAGAGTCTTACATTCGAGAATAAAATCAAAGAATTAATATTTTATATTAATGTTTCTAAAACATTTTATTGCCATTCTTATTAAAGTTATTTATTAACTAATTAACTGAATTCATTTTCAGATCCTTCAATAAAAACTGTGCACACATCTTTCAAAAGGTGAAATAACTAGGTGGTAGTCTATACTACGCTTGCCTTGCTAAAGCCCGAACTCGTATAATATTGGTCTTGCACATTCACTTTCTTAATAAAATTTTTTTAATATTACAACGCATAAGACGTCAATAAAAATGCTCCTATAAAACAATTACTAAAACACTGAATGACAAACTAAGGAAACAAATACAATGTAACTGCTTTTGAATTCTCGTTTTTTTAAGCTTGTGCAATCTAGTCCAGTCCAGTGTACATTATTTCTTCGTTAATTAAATTTCGCCTATGCCCATACAAACGCGTACTTTTATATATTCTACCACCTAATATAATCTTGTTAATTAGTAAAGTCTACTAATTGTGTCCCTCAATTACCACTTAACAATTAACAATTATTTTTTAAAGAAAGATGCTTTATTGAAGTAATATATATATATTCATAATCTCAAGCCTTTGAACAACAGAAGTAATGTCCAAATTATTGTTTCGTTACAATTGGGTTTGGGATTCTTTCATCAGAACATACTCCTCTTAATAAAGCATGATTATGTGGTATCCTTGTCACAATTATAGAGACGATATTTTTTCGCTAATACTTCAGCTATTTCGGTAAAATGGCTAAAATCTGCAAAAATTTCTTCACGCGAAAAATTCTCCACGCGAAAAAACATCTTCATAACGTAATTGAACATATATATTAAACTTAGAAGTAACAAAACATTCCCGAAAGCTTTGCAAATTTCGAATCGGCAAAACGTGAATTCTATTTTTTTTAATCCCTATAAATTATTACTCTTATGCATACTGTATATATATTTTTTTTCTTAGATGATGTGTTATGCCGATTTCTTTCTCAACTTCAATCTAACCTCAAATTTGACAGGTATGAGTTCTTTCTTTTACACTTCGTGGATCTATTTCAATTTCTTATAAGTTCTTCGAACTCTCAAGAAACTTAAGAAAAAGTTCGAGACTCACTTCAAGTGAGGTGAAGTAGATATTCTTAATAGTGATAGGCAGGGAGAGAGAGAGTGTCTATGCAAATTTTAACAAAATTGAGTGACTTGAATTCCTCTTCTATAACATTTAAAACTTTATTTTAGAATTTGTTGGATGAGTATATTTTTTAAATTAATTGTCAAAGATAAATATTCCATGATTAAAAAAAAAACAACCATAGATTATCCGGTAATACATTAACTTGCATATTGTTAGGCTCATTCATTAGAATCAACGATTAATTAAAAAAAAAATCGTCATCCGCCAATATAAATTTCAAGTACTAAATTGATAAGGCATTCGACTGATTTCCCTTTTTATTTCATATCATAACATTCTAAAAGTGTTAAAGTAAATTTTCCTGATGGAATTCCAAAAAAAAAAATCTTTATCAAACACCAATTATATTCCAGTCAGATTTCATAGAAAAGCCATCTGCTAAATTAAATTCCAAAAATGTCTATTGGCCAACATTTAACTTATTCAAGGTGATATATATGTAATTTTATCCGGATTTTACTATTCTTAATTGGTAAGGCTCAGTTATTGTTGTGTCAAGTAGGCTAACTTTTTGTACTTACATTTTCAAAAAATGTTTTCCTTTCATCCTTTAATAAAACCTCCAAAGTATCAAATGAAAAATACTATAAAGAATGAGTAGAAAGGCGTTTCAAAATATTGAGAAACTGCAACATTCATGAACTCTTAAGAGAATACAAACAATACAACCCGTTTGCCAAAACTTAACAAAAATACAATGCTGCGTAAATTATATAACTTTCAGTAACAGCTTTTTGTCAACAAATACAGATGTGTGCTAGTTCTAGTACAGATGAGACAAACGTTCCCTATCATGCCACCTACGAAAATATCAATACTGATACAATTCACAAATCAACAATCAAGATAACGAGTGGTTCAGGTCCTTTGGGTATAGATGCAGATGGGTGAAGACGAATGTTAGACAAATATTATATTTTTGGGCAATGCTTTGGTGAATATAAAGTCTAGAAACTTTTAAAATCATACGATTTTTACTTCTGTCCACCCACCATTTTCCACTTCTTCACTGTTGTGTTGACATACTCGAAGTTGGTACATATAAATATATATACACAAATTGGAAAAGATTTTGGAAAACAGTAAAATCGAAAAAACTATATAACACTTTGAAATCTAAAACATGAACGAAAATAAATTATATAGAAAAAATTAAAAAAGTTATAGCGAAATCCCTTTAAAAAATTTGTCACATGATTCAGGGACATTTGGTGTATTTATTGATTAGAAGAAAAAATTTACATTATGCATGTGTAGAAAGTTATTTGTCAATGGCCTCTAATTTGACAAGTACAGATTGTTAAATATCATATATTATATATGGTTGCACTAATAATTAAAGTTAGTTTGACCATTGCCCTGTGTGTTCAAAATATTCTCAAATCAACTTGAATTAAGTTAAAAAAAAGTAATATAATGATGCCAATTTTTATAGCTTTAGTTTTAATCATACTTTTAAGAGTAGTCATGTAATTATAATCACAGCTATGTGTATGTATCTACAACTACATATCTATATGTTTTTTGTTTGCAACCTTGATCAAATGTCAAAGAAGCCGTGTAGCACACTGATAGTGATAAATCGGTATACTATTGTGCTATCGATTGCTAGTTAAATTCCCACTCTTTAGTTGGTTGCTATCACTGATAATAAGTTATGTTGAAATATTTGTTATTACGATGACTGATTGACTTATTTGTGCATGAAATCAATAATATAATGACTGACTATGGACGCTTATGGAAACAAACAGACTAAGTTAGAAAAGCTAATCAAATAATTTTTATCAAATCTACCATTTTAATGCGGGAGCATAACGAACTTTCTTTTCTTCAAATATCAAAATTTAATTCAGGTTTATGTAAACTAATCCAAAACTTTTGTTGCCTCTTCGTTGTTGTAAGCTTCAAAAACACAATGTCGTCAAAATGTTGCTGCCATCTTTTCTCTCTGTAAGTTATGGATTTTCACTCAATTCACTCATTTTTCATATCAATAATTTCATCAATTGTAATAACTGTACAAGGTATTACCAATACCTTGTAGTATGAGTAAAGGAGAGGTTTTGTTGTGAAAGAAAATTAACCTTGTTTTTTATAATTTAGGATTGGTTTCGCAAAAGCAATTGGTGTTTTACCATTATTTCTAATAGAAAAGAAATTAAAAGAGGTATTCATATTATTTTCGAATATAAAATGTATATATATATATATATATCCATAAAGTTCCGATTTTGCTTAATTAATATTTCGACATCGTTCGTGTCTTTGCCAAACTATTCCCTACAAATACTACTTCCATTAACAAGAAGGAAGCAATATTTTTTGGAATAAGGTTTTAAAGTTACAAAATATTTTTGTCATTTTATAACACAAAAATTTAAAATGTAAGAATTATATTTTAATGAAAGTAATAAAAGTGATAACAGTGCTGCAAAATCTGTTAAAAAGCAAAAAAAGAAAGGGTTAATTCAGGAAACATTATTAAAAATATATATTTATTATCACCTACACTTATCAACATTTTCTTGCATTTAATAATAAGATAGCATTACTCTTCTTTTCACTTTATCTATATAATTAGTGAATTATTTTATAAATATTTTTTTAGGATTTTTAAGAGTGTATTCTACTGCTATATTTCGATTTAATGTTTTTTTAGGTTATAACAGCTTTAATTCATTGCTGTCGATATAAAACAATTGGAAAAACTGAGGCTGGACTTCATGCCGAATCTAGACGAGATTCTGTTCATTCAATCTTAAGGTAGTTATTAATATTTTAGTAAGTAAATATGTACGATAGATCTTCTAGTAAAAACTATACTTGGTGCATTTGCGAAAAGATGAAATATTTTACAGTTATGCGCCAAGATGAAGATGAAGAAACATTTTTTAAAGAATATGACCACTATTACCGAGGAAAAAACTGTTAAATGACCTTTGGCGTAAATTAATAAGCATCTGATTAGATAAAATTATGAATGTGCTAAAATTACTTGAGGTCGATCGACTTTATTTTTATTTCGATGACTTATGGCGGCTATTTTATTTGGTATATGTATTTATGTTTGTTTAGCTTATGATAAAGACTTGTTATTTTTTAAGTTGGTCTCAGTCTTGAACGATATATTGTAATAATATTGTTGTGCAAGTGGATTTTTGTTTGAACTCGAATATTCACATGTTTTTACTTTATGATTAGAATATTCGAAAGATTTGGGACTGGTAACGTTGTCATGGTTTCACAAACAAAAACAATATTCGATTGTTTGTTCCAATGTATGACCGATTATACAATCGATAGCCGGGGTGATGTCGGAGCATGGTAAGGTTTTGTTCATGTTTCTCTTTATTAGTCAAATTATTATTTTGGTCTGGTAACGAAACCAAATTGCAAAAGGTTACAAAAACTCTTTAATAAGGACATATTCTGTATATTGTATCACACACGAAGATGTGCAAAGACTTATACCATTTTAAATTCCTATGAACAATCAGAATGATCGGGTATACTTTAAAGGGTAGAAGAAAGATGTCCCAAATCAAAACTCTTTTTAGCCTTCAAATATACATTTGGTCAAGGTTTGATGCATTGATATGACATGTAATAACGAAGCCAATTTTTGTTAACCCTAAATGACTCAAAATTAATGCTTGAAACTACAAGAACTAAGAGAGAACAGTTTCCTGTAATCCAAAACGTTTTCCCGAGAAATGATTGGATTTATATCCAATCCACTTCGCACTCAAGCGATCTTGTGCAAAACTTCTTACATGAAACGATGCCACGTCGGTTTATCAACAAGGATCAATGGTGACCCGATACCCAATAAATGCATCAATAAATAAATAATACACTGCATTGGCTTTATTTTCAATTTTATACTTTGTGACATTTTTTATCGCTTTTATTCAAGTCCAGATTTCTAGCGTTCTTTAGGTTCTCATCGTTACCTCGTTATACATTGTAAAAACGAAATTGAAAATTGTGTAACAGAGATGAATTAGGATATAGCGTGCTATATAATAGATATGCCTTCTCAATTTTTATAACATAACATGAACAAGAATAAATTGTTATGGATATTTGGAATCCAATCACATTACATTCTTTGCTTACTACAACTTACTTCAAATTAGTCATAAGAGTGTTTTAAGTCCAATCGTAAATATTAAGATGGAAATTAGGGTCGTGATTATTTTTAACATTGAAAAATGTATATTTTTTTTAAGGGTTAGAGAAGAGGCTATGGCTTCTATTGTTGATATAGCTTGCTTATTTTCGACCGCTGAATCAAGTTATCTCGAAGATAATGATATGTAAGTAACATTCTGCAACACTACAATTTTTGTTATGAACATAAGATTTTCTTAATAGGCTTGGTTATGCTTATGCAAAAAAGGTAGAAAGTCTTTTAGTCTGAAGAAAGACTCGAAATAATGCTTTTATATGCTTATTTATTTAAATTATTATCATTTGTGTTTTCTTTCCTTTATTTATATTTGTACTATGTGAAGTTTACGCCAAGCCTCGTGCATATAAAGCTCCTAGTAACATTTTCTATTTGTTTCAATTGTTACTAAGATTCTTGCCAATCTGAAATAATATAAATAATATAAATAGTCGTTGTGTCTCGCGAGATAGCTTCTACTCGTTTGGCTTAATTTTTTTACCGGAGCAGACGGAGCAGAGGCTAATTTCAAGGTTGTGAGTTTTTAAAGATGGTTTCTACTTGCGAATTCTGGGGGAGTTTACACGTGAGTAAGTAATATAAATTTTTTTTAATTGTAGTATAAACCAGGCTTCATTTGTAAAAGACGCTGGAAAAGAAATTTTGTTGCGATTCTTGGAGAGAATATATACAGTCCTCTCTCTATAACTCGAACACTCACGTGGAACGCAAAATCGTTCGAGTTATGGAGAGTTCGAGTAATAGAGAGTTTCTTAGCCAACCTTGCCAACAAATTCGTTTGAGTTAAGGAGAGATTCGAGTTATGGAGGTTCGAATTATAGAGAGAGGACTGTACTTATAAGAAGTTGTTTTCATGGAGAATTTGTTTTGTTTTTGAGTTCTGGAGGAAGAAGCACTTTTCCTTTTTACTTTTACTTTTCGCAGCGAGTAATTTGACAAAATTTCGACCAACAAATTGAAAACAATGAGATACAGGCACACTGGACACTAGCTGTTTCTCCAAATTTTGAATGGTTCTGATTGAAAGAGCCTTAAGCTACACAAAAACTTGAAAACATCATAAACAAAATATAAACAAACAAGAAATTAACTGGCTTTGTAGGTTATATAGAAAAGTAAAAAGGAAAAGTGCTTTTTCCTCCAGGACGAGAGAATAAGTTCTGTGTATGCATATACGAACTCAAACAATACAAACCAATATCTTTGACCTTACTAATCATAAAGATTGAGACACCCATGTTAGCTTTACGTAAATTAACATATATATATATATATATATAACTTTTCTAATTTTAGAAACAACTGATGTTATTGGCTATGCCACATGTCAATCTATTGAAAGAAGTTCCCTTCTATTGAAAAAAGTTGTTACTTTGAAGTGTACATCAGAACAGAGGCAAAAGAATTGACAGTTGTTTCTTTTGATTCTGATGTTGAGCCTTAATTTCGCAGAAGGCTTCATTTGGTTGTTGCTCTCTCTAATGTCACCAAATCTGGCTATGATTTTCTGTACACAAATCGATCATCATTGTGTGAAAAATCTCCAACCTTTAAGACGCCACTAGTGTTTAATATATCCCATCAACTCCATTAAAGGATATGATCAAGAGCAAGCCACTTTACTCTAGAGTAACACTCGAAGTTCAAGTAATGCACCTTGACTCTCCTGGAGTAAGTAAGGATTCCTTACATGGAGCCTAGACAGCTGACTCTATATGGGAAATTAATCGAAAAAGTGTCAGTCTCCAATACCTACAATCTTAGCCATAGTACTGTAAGTAAATTGGTGGGAAACGAGTCTTGAGGATCAGAAAGTTGTTATCAAAGTGCCTGAAATGATCACTGAGGTTATGAAAGGCAGCATTGTCAGCGTGATGATTATATCTCTGGACATAAAGTATACGTGTCCACATTGTAAAAATGGTTCTCTGTGAATATTGTGATACTGTGTCCTTTCCTTGGCAACATTACAATCAATATCATTTGTCCAATTTACAGTTAGTGACAATAATCACCAACTGCATCATGCATTCCTTTGTGAACATCAAATAGTTGAAAACATTAGTAACAGACCCCTTACTAACAAGCAAGCTGTCTTGACATTAATTGACATGAAAACTGTCCTTACATGCGAAAAAGGAACCAACGAAGTTGTTTCGATAATCCAAGATAAAGCTGACTTGGGTAGAGAAAATGAAGACTAAAGCTGCATGAATGCAAGAACATTGTTTAGATTTCTTTTTCTTTTGTTATTACAACATGTTTTTATTTTTATGAGCTTTACCGTGTTATACACAAAATGATTTTACTAATCATGTAGCATTTCAATGTTTTGTATTTTACTTACCTCATCATTACTGGACCTATATTTTCCAATTTTAATAATTTCTATTTCAGAAAGAAGCACCTAACATTGATGCAATATTGCAATCAGTTTTTCTTTAAGCAAGCTTTTTGCTTTGATAAAAAATAGTAACTAAGTTCCCGATAAACACGTCAATCAAGAGATTTAACAAAAAAATATAAAACAATTATGGTTACTAAATCGGGGAAATCAGGGTACCATTAGCCGCTAGAAATAATCTCTTTTTTTTCTCTGCAGTTTTTCTTGAACTTTTTTTCGCGACTTAAAAGTTGAAGTTGAGGGGAAAATTTCTTGGGCTTATCAGTGAAAGGTTTTCAGGGTTTTTTTCTTTTTGATCGGAATCTCTTCTTGGCTGTCACTCCATGTTTGTTGGTGAATAACGCGCTTTCTCATGTTAAAATTTAAGTCTAAACTGGTCTGTCTTGTGCGGATTATAATTATACTCACGAAGCATTAAGTATTAATCGCG
>JAUEKX010062695.1:0-13284 GCA_031834005.1 Dendronotus venustus
ATTAATAGCAATGTTTTTATATATTGAAGTACCTATCCTGTATAAATATTCTTAATAATAATAATAATAATAATAATGTATCTACACGACAAAATCATGAAATACAATTATATAATAAATTACATTCCAATCATAAATAAGATAAAATATATGAAACATATTTACACAACAGATTAAACACCAAATGTAGAAGGCAGAGAAAAATAAAATTCTTTCCTTAGCTGTGTATATGCACTTCCTTGTTAAACAATTATTAATTCTATTTTATCACCTAGAGTAGTTGCGAAGAAAGAATAAGTTTAGACTTGAACTCTAGAAGAAGAATAAAATGATCTGCACATTTTTTAATCATGAGTTACTGACTTTCCTTAATTATGATAAATTAGCGACATGATCAACTAATATATTATATAGTATTTTACCATTATTTAAGGACTAAAAATTAATTAACGTGTTTAAAAACTTTATCGGTTAACAAATCTGTAAGTTTATACGATGCTTATGGTTCAGTTATCTTTTGTTTTCATATAGCTTTTATATCTAGTGAGAAACAATAAGGAGTGGTATCTGATTTTCTTGTGTGTTTGTTGACATGTCGATATCAAGCAAATTGATGATAAAATGAACGATCAAAAGAAATGTATAATAATATATGTTTTGTATTCGTATGAGTTTTAGTGAATTTAAAATTTTAAGATAATTTACAACAATTTCTTTTTAGATTATTAATATTAATGAAAGTTAAGTAATAGCATTCACAGATTTTATTAAAAAGAAGCAACCATCATACGCTAAAAAGCAAATACATACTCAGGTAAGAATCAAATTCTTTATCGCTTTTGTTTTCATAAAACTAGCTGATGCCCCTTTTAGATGCGTTTATTCGAAACACACTGCAATATACCATCTCCTTCCTTTTAAGTTAACTCCTAATTAAAAAAATACATTATTTGAGTTGAAATAAATTCGTGCGGGCGAAAGGTTTAACGCAGAATAAAATAACCAGAAGCGACAGAAAACAATTCAACAGCATTAAATAAAATCTCTAGTCTCAGTCTCTGTGAAAAGACGTGAAGTTATTGGCTAAAGGTTTCAAAGGTGATGAGACTAGATAAATCACAGAAGCATTCCTCGTGAAAGAATAAAAGCCATCTTTAAACTTTCAAAATTATTTTTAAAACAACATACCTTTTTATTTAATGCTGTTTAATTGTTTTCTGCATTTACTCAGGTTTCTTTTGCTTTCTACGCATCTCGCTTTCGTTTCTATTTTCATTTTCATGGTCGTTTACGGATAGTCTTTTAATTGCACTCGCATTGTCATTGTCTTTATTGTATTGATTTTATAGCCCTTTTTAGCTAAACTTTTTGTAGATTTGGTTTAAAACTGTTTTTACTTGTATGATAATTTTTCCTTTGAATATGACCGCTTGTTACTGAGGTTGAATATATCAATTTTTTTGTTTAAATATTGTCGCTTCTCGTTAATTTATTCTGCATTATTTTAGTTAGATTAAATTATTCATTTATTAAATAAAATGGAAATTTGAGTTTTATTGTCAACGTTGGAAATTTAATTTTATGTATATATATATAAAAATTAAAGGAAAAAGTGTCAAATTGGTACTAGTATTACAAAGTGGGGCAGGTATTACAAAGTGCTATGCAACAAATAATCGACCCCTGTACATGCCCTAGAGTGAGAACCGTCTTAGTAGCAGCAATAAGTTGTAATAAAGGACAGCTAGTGTCCATTATTACAACTTATTTAATTCGTGTTAGAGTTTCACTGATTTTCCTTTCTTTCGTGTGTTTTTGTTTTGACTGTTTTGACAAAGGAAATCGTAGTAAATGATCATTGTGCAGTGTTAGATTTGTTTCCATACTGCTAATAATACACAGTTTTTCTATATCACATAACAATAAATTTGGTATAAGCAAAATGTATCAAACAGCTCCCACTTTAGGGGTTGATGTAAGACTTGTTCAAAGGCTTGTAGCTACTAGACGGCTATTGCTCTACAACATGACACAATCATCGGTGAACTATTTTCGCAACATAATTCATTATAATGTTTATAATTATTTCATCTATTTTCGAAACCACATTTTTGAATCATGAGTAATAGGCAATTATAATTAAAATCAATTAGTAAAAACCAATGAATGATAATGATGATCGTTCTTTTTTAATGATAATTACCCATTTAATAACCTGTATATAAATTTATAACGACGTTTATAATAACGTTTTATGAAAGTTAATTAAACATTAAAATAACATTTTTACAAGGTCGTAATAATAGCTCTTTGATATTAAATGCTTGTTTATCAATGTCGTATTCAGGATTTAATAATTTACTAAGTTTACAACATTATTAGTGACTAGTAATTACATGTTTTGTTGTGTGTGACTTTATTTGGATTGTCGTTTGTAGAGGTGAGTTATCACGAGAGAAAATTAATATCTTATCATAATGATATACTGAATATCAAAGGAATATAAAAATAATGTGTGATTAATAAATTATTATTGTATAAAAAAGTGAGTGAGTTACCACAAGATAAAAATAATATCTACCACAATGATATACTGAACATTAAAAAAGTAATAATCTTAAATAAATAAGAGTAAATATTGTGTGATTGTAGTTGGAATTCACTTGGTAATTCTGATAGTTACCTCCACTATATGGTTTTTGTTGCTTTTTCCTACCAACGATCAAAACTTTCTCAAACTTTATTTCATAAAACAATCTCGGACAATGTGGTTTATGAGAAGTTTTTTTAATTTTTTTGTCGGACAATTAAGTATGTCAGTATTTAAAAATTTTAGTTTTAAAATATTTACTACTTGTGTCCAATATTGTTTGTTTACATTGTTATTTTGTGATAATGCATTTCTAGAAATAATAATAAAACCATTTTATTATGGTATATTATACATACTTGATAAAGTTTTGAGGTAGTAAAACTATGTATTCACTGAAAGCTAATAATATTCTCCATTTGATGATGGGATTTTGAAATTAATTAATTCGAAATATTGAATGTGATTTAGTCATGAAAAACTAATACTACATTTTTGCGTGTATTTCACTCTGTGTGTATAGATGTTATAAAAAAAATCATAATAATCATAATATATTTCAATACTTTCACTTATTACTTAAGAAAAAATAAAGATATATTCGAGCGTTGACATCTTTTCAAATGTCGGATGAAATTAAAAAAAAAGACTGAACTACTCTGCTAATACAAACATCTATGTTACATTACATTAGTGTTACATGATCAAAATTGTGATTTAAAACATATAATTGTTAATATCAGATCCAAACAAAATTTTAAAAATGATTCTTATTCCATTCAAAAACTTAGCTATAATTCTAATGAGCTGAAAACGTTTTTAGTTTTTTATCGTATAAAGATATCTAATCACTTTAATATTTAACTTTTGGACACAGATTGTTTGTAAATTTTCAAAGTTATTCATGGCATTATTCTTTTGAAAATAACAACATAAAATTAGATGTTTAGATTTCTCTAAGTCTCTATAATATTAATTGATCGTTTAAAGAAGAATAAACGAATTTTGATTCATTATTTATAGGTTGAATAAAAGTCTTTCTCATGTAAACTTGATGTAAATGTATAAGTATAAATCAGAAGCTTTTCTTTCAATATATTTTGTTATCAATATAGATGTAATAAGGAGCTACCTCATATGTTTAAACATTTAGCAAGCTAAAACAAATTTTAATCCTATTAAATGAATGGCATACCTTTATTAAAATTGACTTTTAATTCGTTAATCATGCACTACTTCTTTGTTATAATTTTTTAATATACAAAAAAAAAAATTCCATTTTTTAAATACTTTTGATCTCCTAGTACGAGGCATCTTTCGTTTTCTCATCATTTCCATAGGAAAGTTCTACTTGAAGCTCAATTAATGGTTTTTATATCAATGTTTGGTATTTCAAAAGCATACTTCTAATAATGGAACATATTTCAAAAGAAATTCTCATAGAGGTACTCTCTTATTTATTACGAAAGCCATCTTTTTTATCACTTGACAAAGAAACTAGAGGACTCAAGAATAATGACTTTGAATTTTTTTTGGTCAATAAAAAACAAGCCAATAACTTTTTTAATATATAATTTTTTTTAACACACAATACTAAATATGCTTCTCGCCTTGATCCTGTTAGGGGAATGAGTACTATCGATAGTTACTTAGATAACAGTAACTTGTTGATCGTGAACAATGAATAGATATAATACGTTTTCCAGTTATCATTAAATGTCCCTTTAGAATTCGATGATTGGTTTGGACTATTTTACCTCTTTTGTATAAATCAACACAGCAAACAATATGGTACTAAAAAGAGATCAATTATGTTATTAAGTATGATCCCAATAATTCCATGTAAATTACCATGCCATAAAATAGGTTATAAAAGATTATAAAAGTATTAAATGTGAGGAACGAGTTACAAATGGAAATAAACAGCTCTATCTTTCAAATTTGTTTTTAATTTCCTGATGGTGAAAACGTTAGAATAAAATCTTGCACGATTAAAGGTCCTGTTCGAAAGTTATTGTTAAAATATGTAACAGCATTGTAAAGACAAAAAGAAAATACAAAATATTGAACTTTTTTGATAGTTTATTTAAAAATGGTATCATGAGAAACAAAGAAATTATATACAAGAAAGTATATTTTAGTACAAAAGCGATGGAGTTTCGGATGGATTCCCTTGTACTCCACTTGAATGATTTTTGTACAGCTTCTAAAAAATAAAATATGTTTAAATTAACTTAGATTAGCTTACTAGATGATGATGAATCAGAAATGTAGTCAATTATTCCTCAAACTATTCTCCTTTAAATCGTAGATATGAGCAAAACATTCTACATTTCAAAAATGCTTTTAATTTCTTTCTGAGAAATCTGACAAAATTAAATAATAACTATCCTGTTAGAAGAAAAAAAAAACACATTTAAATAATTACAATTTAAATATGGCTTTTGCTCTATATACTAAACTGAAACCTACTATTTTTATCTTTTAAACATCTTGGATAATGACTTTTTCTTCTGAAATTAACCAAAGATATATACTGTATATATAGTTTATAATAATTTGGTAAAAACGTAAACTAATGTGTTAAAATTAGAATTAGGTAAAACTTACAAAAAGATACCCTTACCTTTTATTATGAAATCTAGATTTTGAAAATTGTGAAAGTGTAGACACTTTTTCTGAGATATTCAAACCTGAAATTTGGGTAACATGATAAGATGTATCAAAAAGTTGAATATTACATATTTCATAATATTTTATATATATATATTACCCTATGCAAAGTAGTAATTAGTAAAATAGTAGTAAAATTATATTATATATCTGAATATGGTAATGAAATGGTTACCTTTCTTTAATTTTAGTTTCCTCAATTTGAAACTGTGCCACGACAGAGATGGCTTTTCAAGTGTGTTAAAGATTTCTTAACGTACATATGGTTTGGCCGAAAGACTCTTTTTCCCTACAATCTAGTAAGCTGGAATTGTCATCTCCTGTGGCTCTATCCACACAGCTCAACTCCAAGACATAATGCTACAACTCTAACTTTTCAAGAATATATATTATGTATATAAATACTATATGCATACATATTATTATCGAAGTAGTTAAAAGTGTTTTGTTTATCTTTCTATTTGAAAAAAATGCACACTATGATAAGCAACTGAAGAAACTAAAGAGAAAAGGTAGCAACAGTAAACAACTGACATAAAACCTTGTATTAGGAAAAAGATTATTGGGAGCCATATTTCTCAAAGACTTTGACAAAAAAAACACTCAATTTTGAGGTCACCCTTTCATTTTTAAGTCTTTTCAAGGTAGCTGGCAACCCTAATATTTAACACATTGTAAATACAGCAATAATAAATAGTAATAAAACTGATATTATGAAAAATATCAAACTGTCAAACCAAAAACAAGAATCATAACTTAAAATCATGCAGCATGGGGATATACAGTAAAATGTTTCCTCGTTATCTGGAATTCCAACAAACTTCTATTTTTATGTCAGACTTGGTCAAAATGGTTGTTGAACTATAGTGGCTGTTCTTAGGTAAAAATCAAATATCAAACAAACAAACGATTCTAGTACAAGTCATGTAACCATACACTTTTTATTTCTCTACTACACTACCACTCAACGTTGATGGTTGAAGTTGTTGTTGTGCAGATTTCGTGAGATAGGGACGCATGTGCAAGAGTACATTTTCGGGTTATGACAGCCAAAGTGATTCAAAAATTGATAGTGAATAAAAGATATTTTGTCACAAAAAATCGAAAAAGTAAAAAAATTATGAACTATCAATATTTGTTAATCTATTATCTGGCAAAATGCAAGTTTTTAATCTTCGAACGTCGTTTTGACGTTGCAAAAAAGTCAACAAAACGTCGGATTTGGTAAATTTTAAATGTAGGCTACGTGATAATCATGAATACGAAAAAATAAGAAGTCTAGGCAATCCTGAATAACAGAAAACTTTAAAAAGTTTAAAATTTCATTAAATAAGATATGGTTGCATCATGGTCGTTTTTTGTCGCGACTAAAAACAATCGTCGCTTCGACGTCCGTTTTAGTCGTTTTTTGGTTGCGACGTTAAAACGACTAAAAACCACCAAAAATGCGACGTCGGATTAACATCGCGTGCTAACTGGGTAGTGCAAATTTGTATGCGGAACCTACCTGTTAAATAAATTTTAGGCTTTTTTTTCTGCCAATAGATTCTTCAATAGGTCTTGTTGAAAGCCAGTCTGCTTTACGTTTTTGGAGTTTGTAACCAGAATTTTTTATTTTTTTAAAAATGTAATATCTAGGATTGTTTAAACCTTTAATAACGGTCTGTATTCATAAAAGAAGTTGATTTGATACTTTTAATTAACAAGTGGGATATAAAACCGATATTTAATTTTTGTTCCCAGTGTAAAAATAATCATGATTTCATAAATCTACTAGATCCAGTGCCAAAGCGTTTAGGATTATCATTAAAATTTGATAGCAAATTCTCGAGTCAACCTTCTAAAGATGTGGCCACGTGGATATGTCTACCTTTTTTTTTTGTTTCTCTCTATATCTATTAAAATCAAAAATCTGAATTGTGAATTGAAAATTTGAATGTGAGAGTTCTTGCACATGAATGCGAGAGTAATTGCACATGAATGTGAGAGTAATTGCATTTGAAGCAATTGAAAACCTTCTTAAATGAATAAACCAGACACATAAAAGTACCAATTAGAATTCCACAATCAAAATTTATTAACATTATTTTTACTGTAAACATTCCAGAAGTAGTTTGTGTTTCTTACGCATGCGCAAAAACAATGTATTCATATATTTCACTATTAATTAAGAAGAGTAACAAACATTGCTTTATAACAAGAAATACTTTTAAACGGAACCGATGTGTGGGATGGAAAGGAAATTGTGTGAGAAATTTCGTACTTTAATTAACAGTAATTAATATACTTTTGCATCTTTTTCAAGGTCAGAATAAATTACTAAAACCATATCATGAGTAGTAATAACTATTGGAAACGATTGTTTCTCGCTAACAACAAACATGGAACGCAATCGATGAGAGATATTCTACATAATGATCTAAAATTACCAAGGGATGGAAAATTGGTTCATTCATGGCTTGCTACTGCGAAAGAAAATAGAAAGTGTAACATTCAGGCTTTCGTGTGGGAGAATTTGCTTGGCCCATGTAAAGAAGAGTGTACTTGTCCTTGTAATCGAGAAACTAATGTGGAGAGCTTAGACATGACAAGCATTTACAATATCTTCATGAATGCAGAACATATCATTCCGTATGATATTCTGTCTCAAACTGACATTATTAATGTTTTGAAAAAATTTCTAGTTCCTATTAAATCGATGAACGAAAATTATTTAGCGTATTATGTATCCCCAAATGTTATGCCGGAACCAGAATTTAATGATAAATGGATACAATTGAGAAAGGAGCTTGTGCAAATGGGTTACACACATATAGCAATATTTGATGACCTCAAAACGTGCTCTCTCGATCCGCAAATAGAAGAAACAGTAAAAACAGACAGTTTGAAGATAAAAGAAGAAATGCAAAGGTATGAATATCTAGAATGTAATTATGTATGACCTATGTTCAACTTTTTTCCCGTTCAATTCGTTACTCCATTCCGCCAGCTACTTCAAACATATTGCAAATACGTATGCGCAGAAGCAGAATTTGGGCGGAATTTTCCGCTCTGGCGCTCTGGGAACACTCAACAACAATATTCTATTCTTTTACTCGCTTTCATGCCTTTTATTTTTTAAGAGCTTGTTTGTCAAATCTGTGCGTCAACAATTACTAAACGTTTTTTTATAAGAATATTATGGTCTGTAGATTTTGTGCGGTGGTGTTTTTTAGTTGTTTCTTATTTTACCATGAATTTTATTTAAATTTGAACTTTGGTATCGTGATTTTTCCCAGTTTTCACCTTTGTCAACCACCGTATATACTAGTTTTCTTTCCTTCAGATAACAGGAAATTTTCTTTGAGGTTGCCATTATGCTAAGAATGTGAAGATAAATGAGGATAATTGGCGAAAAGTTAATGAATCATGTTGAAGCAAAACGTCGCTATTCCTAACAATAAACAAGCGTGCGTCTTAAATAATCAAATATTTAAATATTAAGTAGCTTAAAATCGAAAAAGTCAAACAATGTTTTTTAAGACTGCGACTGCATCAATTCTTGTGCTTAATTTTCAGTTTTTCATCGCTCATTCCGGAAGTTGCGAAACTCTCTTGCGACCACTGCTTTTAGTTTTTTGGCTTATTTTAATTTTGGTTTCCATATTTATATTCTACAAAATTTTACATAGTTAGATGACGAAACACGAAAACCTTAAGCTGCTTTTAATAAATTTGAATAAGATATTTATTTGAAGTTGGCTAGAACTGTCGTGTCATTTGACTCATGTTTCAGTTTATGTTTCTCAATTTGAAATTTATTTCCTTGACTGCTGCCGCAAATTGCTGCGTTTTTTTCTTTTAAAATATTCGTTTGTAAAAATGAAAGTGGAGCTGTGGCCGAGTGGTTAAGACACTAGATTTGTAATCTGCTGGTGACGGGCTCGAATCCACCGCCGGTCACAGTGGCGAAGATAATTCCATAGATTTCCGTTGTAGGTGTTGCACAACGAAGGCAAGACTCTCATTAATAGCAGTACTGATTAGTACTGAAGAGACCATCCTGGGTAAATATTCATAAAATTCATAAATAATAAAAAGCAAAAAGAAGAATTAAAATTTCACATAATACCATTTTCTTTTATTCGGTTCATAAGAAAGTCAATGCTGTGATTTTGCTAATATTCATAAACATGCTTAGCTTCAAATCATTTATCTTTTAGTAAGAGCAATGCAACATGAATAGAGATCCATTTTAAAACTTCTTTTTAAGCGTTTTCTTGCGACTATCAGTTTTTCTCGTTACTATCAAACAAATAATTGGGCAAAACATTCGTCTACATTATCAAAAAGTTTTAACTGTAATTTTGTGTGTAAAGGATCATTGCACTGCAAACTAAATGTTTAACTTTCGGACAGTGCATTTAAAAGATTAGTCTCACGAAAAATCAAGTTAAGCTTATTTGATTCGGCATGGTCACTATAGTAACTCAGTATATTTGATATATTTTCAAACTGTTTCCGGTTGATAAATTTTTGCCTTTTTTTTATTCCCTTTCTTCTTATTTGTTTGCAAAACGCATGACGTCATAATTGGTGAATGTCGAAAAGACATGTTTATAGCTGTTTTCAGTTTTGTGTGAATTTGTTGTTGGATAAGAGAGGTAAAGTTTAGAATGAATATAGCTCTAAACTGAATTATTGAATCAGAGGAGTAAAAATGGTTCACTGTGCTGCGATCTATTGTACCTATAATTCCAGTAAGAAAGCTGCCGTAATTTATAATAAAGGTCAACGCAATTTGTAACAAAAGAATTTTTTTGATAAAATGAACTCCAATTTCAATCTCTAACCTCAACTATATCGAATAATTTTGCCCTCTCTGTCATTTCAAGATACAAACAACGAACAATCTCAATAAATCCTTGTTTTCAAGAATTTGCCTATTTACAAACGAAAGAATTATAAAACCGTCTAAGAATATTTTAGCATAAAACAAAAGAAAGCAAAAGAACACCTTTACATTGGGGATTTCCAAAAGCATCTGCTGGTAATATTAACATACTTTTTTAATAAGAATTCTTTCATAAAAGAAACATTAAGAGACTCGAAACTCTGTACATCAAACGTTTTGCTACAACAAACCATCGAATTTATTGTGGATGAATAAGAAAAAATTTAAGAATTATTTTTAGACAAAGTAAAATAAAATTTCTTTAGAAGGCTTAAAAAGAGTCAAAAAACTTAAGCGACTCTTATTAAAAAAGTGTATATATAAAACGTTTAGCTTTTCTTCCTTGAAGCTTTTGCAGGAACACCACTCTGTTTTTCAACTTAATCAGAAAACATTTCTCTCAAACAGGATTTTGTTCACACATTGTTTTTCTGTTTTTTAGATATAATGAAGATGTTTTTAGTTTTGAAACCAAATTTTCTTTCAATCTGAAAAAGAATTTGGTGGATGAGGTCGTTGGAATATTTTATTAAAATAACTTTTTTAGATTTTAGTATTATGTTAGTGTTTGCTTTTGATATTTTTTAAACTTTTGTTTACAGAAAACGGGATGGTGATATTTATCGAAAGATCAATTGGAAGGGAAGAACATACACGTTCGATGGTGTGTAGTTAAGTAAAATAAATAAGTATAAATAAGTCAGTAAAATCGGACGACAATATATTGTTAATTTGTCGGCAGAAATCGGCAGTTTATCAATTTCTGGCGGGAAATCGTCAATAGTTTCGCTCGTAATTAATTCTGGTTTTTGAAAATAAATATTCTGTACGCAATAATTATTATTATTTCGAGGAGAATGTTTTTATTATGAAATTTGAACGTATTTTGAACGTTAACATCTTCCATACATCGGGATGGCAATAGATAATTTAAGAAAAGGTTTGAAACACATTCCTCATCATTTGCATTTTCCTTGTTAATTTAAGTCATTAAGGAATACGCGAGATAATATTCGACTATCCATTTTATTTATTGGTATTATTCTTTTATTCTTTATTTATTTTCATATCTTTCAGATGTCTATCAAATGTTGCGTGATGAACGTTTTGAAGATGTGAAACAAATAATCGATCAAAACGAATTTGCACTGGAATCATTACATGGTAATGAATTTGATGACACACTTCTAATGAAAGCTGCATGGGTGTCGAACGTTAGTGCGTTCACCTTTCTCGTGAAATTCCCTCAAGATTTCAATACTGTTAATCGGCATGAAATGAACATTGCACATTGTATTCTTTCGGTTTGGAAAGATGATAAAGATTATGTTTGTCTGGATATGTTTAGAATGTTGAGGGAACAAACAACAAAGGACACATTCCATCGGTTAATCAATCGTTTGGATATGTTTGGTGATTCACCAATACATCATGCAGCAAGGCGGAACTATCACAGAACGATTAAATTTTTGATTGATAATGGTGCGAATATGAACGTTCGAAACAAAAAAGGTGAACTTCCCGAGATACAAAAAGAATGTAGAAATCAAACGAAAAGACGATCATATCGTAATTAAAGGTGAAATGAATTCTTTTTGCTTTGTCTTGTAAATTTTTAATACTATTTATCGGATGAATGACTTTGTTCGGTTTCGCAAATAGTTTAAGTAATACTTTTGTTGATGTTTTTATACTTACTTCCTGAAAATAAAATTTGTGTGTTTGCGCTGTATTTTTGGGAGTTTCTTTATGATATTATTTTTTTCAGCTTAACCCTTTAAGTGCCGTTGTCGGATATATCCGACATTTGGTATCAAAAATACCGTGTCTGATTCCGGGAGCCGTAACTTTTGACCACGTCAAATTGAAGGTCGATGATTCAGTCTCATATTAAAGCAAATTAAATTCCCTGTCGAATGGTTCAAAAGACGTTCGGTTTTGACAAACTCAGCGACTTTTAGTGCAATTTGAAAATGGAACTTACTGCTCAATTTCGTTCTCAGAAAGGGCATTTTTTTTTTCAAAAAGGGTCGGCACTTAAAGGGTTAATTCTTTTCTAACTTGTTTTTTAAACGATCGGCTGATTGTTAAAGCAAAATCATTGAAATTATAATTTCTGTATAATAAATGAACATTCGATGTGAAAGTTCCATTTTTATTATTAACATAATTTTTAATTCTTAATGTAGTTTTGTTTATTTTTAGATCACTGGTTTATTTTAAAGAATGGTTCACTTAACTGATACGTTATCACGTGACTTGTATTTTTTTTCTTTCATCATCCGCTTTTCATTTTTCGCGTATTTATTTATGCATTTGTGTTATTTTGAAAAACAAAACAAATTGGTTGACAAAAAAATCTGATGATATCTGTGATTAAATATGTTCAAAATTCAAGCACACGTTATTTATAAACACAATTTTGTAAGAACAAAAGGCTCAAATTTGTCGAAAAATAAGAGTACGTTATAAAGAACAACTTGAGACACAATGTGAATTTACCGAAAAGATAAGTTGAAAGTCAGGCTAACTCTTTTGAAAAAGATTAGAACGGCAAACAAATTATATATTAAGTATGGGAGAAATTTGTTAACAACATTTGAGGCTGTAAAAAGTATCTAAAAATATGAACAAAAATATTTCACTGGTGTTTATAAAAACAAAAGTGTGTATTTAATTTTTCTATATTTTATGTTTTATTATAAGAAACTTGGTGAAGGGTCTTTTATAATATTTTATTGATTGCTTAACTTTCTTATTTAGTTTCTAAAAGTTTTCTCATTAAAACAGTTTATTAAATGGAATATTCAAAATTACAGCAAAACATGATTTACTGTTGTTATCATTTTCTCCGATTGATAGCGGAAGGTTTTAAATAAGTTTGCTTTATTTTAGAAATAAGTATATCAATACAGTAGTAAAAATGTCTTACTTTTTGAAGATTCTACATGTAGGTTCTACAGTGCATGAAAACTTATATAAGAATATAAAAAAATTATGATAATTAGTTTATTTTTATATAAATGGAACCAACAATTTAATTTTTATTTTTAACAATATATTTCGACATTTCTGTCATCATCAGGTT
>JAUEKX010062806.1:0-13268 GCA_031834005.1 Dendronotus venustus
AATCAATAATAAAGTATAGGACTTATATTTTGTAAAGATATCAATATATGATTATGGATAATTGATACCAGAAAATGGTTTTTCTCTCTCTAAAGTTTATTATTATAATTCACCTTGCTATTCATACATTCTGTCCCACGACATTCTCCACAAAATCACAAACACCGTATTCCGTATTTCCTACACGTATTGCCACCACATGGATTCTTTTGTTGTCGTCTGAAGTGAAAAAGTAATGAAGTTGTTATTGTTTCAAATAAAAAAGTAATGAAATTCATATTATATTGATGAAGTATTGTATGATCTTTTCCGCGCACCAGTTCTAAAGGATCTAAATTTCATAAACGTACCTTGTAATTACACTTAACGATCTTTGTCAATGCTTCTGGTGCTATTTCTTTATCGGTCATAACAGATGTAGTAACTCTGTTTCCAACCCCATTCTGTTGCATCGAGTTCAAAATCATCAATTAGTGACCATGACATTATTAGATAACGCGCACGTAGACCGTGGAAGTAGGCGGTTCTTTCAGTAGGTGGAAGTTTCTCTGGCGATAAAATACCCTTGCAAGCCAAATCGATCGCTTTTCCGGAGATCATGTGAGTGATACTATTCTATGCATACACCTCAGCGAAGAGATCCTCAAGACCTGTTCCTTTCATTAGCGTACCAATGCTTCCCGGAAAACTCATTAGAGTATGAAAGCCACCAAGTCTGCAAACATCCTTGGAGATTTTCTGCATGGATGATATTGAATGCCTTTATCCAAAGTGACTGGTCAAAAGTAACACATGGTGTTTGGACTTTGAGCTTCTTTGTCTGTGAGATGATAAAGAGCAATGTCGAGTATATGCACGATTCATTAGAGAGGTTGAGATCTATTATTGGTAGAAATCTAATAGATGATTGGGATCCTTTTTGTGTAAGTTACGTAGTTTAACATTGTAAAAACCCAGACCAGTTCGAACGAGGTTCTTCAACAGCAGATCACAAGTCGACTTCGTAATCATCGGATCAGAGTTGAGGAATGTTACCATAACTCCAGAGATAGGATTAAATTGAAACTTTCTTATCTGTGACGATTGTTGATATGGCACGATCTCTATACCACGGCTATTAGCGAAGAATGCTTCTAATAGACGCTTCCTCAATCTTGAAACTTTCTCAAACAATCTAGCTTGCTTATTTCGACGGAGATTATTCCCATCCCATGAAATATTGCTTTCCTTGTTAAAGTTGCAATATTATGGTCAACATTGTCAGCTACTCATTGCGTAAATCCATCAACCATTTCTTTGTGGTTCTTGACTTCATTATTGTTTATCTCTTCAATCGCTGATTGTTTGAACCTGTAAAGTTCATCTGGAGTGATTGAAAACCCAAGTCGTGAGAAATGTTGGATAAGCTATTTACGTTCAGTAGATTTATCAATATCGATGGCAACTCCAAAAGGGATTGGTGCAATGACACTTTTAGGTCTTGTTGCTTGTATAATACATTGACTCAGACTCAACTGCTTCTGACTTGATGGAACCAACAACCT
The DNA here is from genome assembly GCA_031834005.1 of Dendronotus venustus. Lineage (NCBI taxonomy): Eukaryota > Metazoa > Mollusca > Gastropoda > Nudibranchia > Dendronotidae > Dendronotus > Dendronotus venustus. Next base: position 1,545 of record JAUEKX010062806.1, read on the forward strand.
CATAAAGGTTTTTTAACGATTAAGGAACCCACTTCTCTCCATCTACGATATCATCAACACTGGGGTAAAACTCTTTGCTCTATTCCATTTCCGTTATTTCTTCCTTCACTATTTTGGTTGCTGCTTTCACAATGTAGAATATAGTTTGCCATATCTGTAAAACAAACCAATTCACATTTACAACCAGCATTTTGGTCAAAGTATATGTGGTCTTCATACCTTGCTTCCAGCTTTGAGCGAAAAGTTGTAAGGCAATATCCAACACCATTATTGTCTCTGATCATCTTGCCAGCCAACAACAAATGTTTTGGAATGCATCGGTCATGATTGTGTCTTCTGGTCTTCCCCTAACACTTCTTCCAACTTTGTTCAGCTTGAATTCATCAATGCATGAATTATGATAATTATGCTTCTTCTGCAACAAGGTCGTTTGATGTTCCCAATCGTGTAAGTACTGCTTCACCCCAAACATCATTCCTTGCTTTTTCACACTCAATGATATTGTTGTGTAACGGTAGTGTTTGGACTTGGTAAAATCTCTCTTTATGTCTCATAACAGGCTTTGAGCAAAGAAAACAATGAACTTTCCAGGCAAAATCAGCTTCAATGGACGAACGTAACCTCTTAGGTTCTGGCTCAACAGACTTTTTCACAAACAGTGGTATTTTGAGTTTTTATTCCCGAACTATTTAGTAACAGCCCCTTTTGGGAAAATCTGTGATTTTAAAACTGAACATGTTTGGTAGAAAATTTAATTTTTTAAAAGCAGGGCGACAGAGACGTTGGTTATCTGATTAATCTTGTATTCATGTTTATTTAATTTTCTTTAAACAACCTCAATTTCAACTTCATTATCAAATATGAACGTGAAAAACTGTGTTACATTTACTCCACTCGACAATAAACTTACGACACTATACAATAAGCATAGTAGCTGGTAAATTTTCAAATTTGCGCATCCAAAAAAGTCAATATCGGAAAAATTGACTATATCCTGCTAAAGTGGATGTAATTAAAGTAAATTGTTATAAAGTGCACATCATGGGGATATAAAGTTTGTATCTTTTATCTTATCTCGAATTCACGTTATAGCTGAAAGTTGTTTATAAAAATTTATGGGTATATCATCCAGGTTCATATATAAGGAACAAAACTTTTTTCCCAAGTGTTTAAATAAATTATAAACGCATACAAGCTGTTAAGTCAACAAACTTCCAGATATTTCACGAAAATAGCGACTAATAATAATATATACAATTCATCAATCATGAAAATAATAAATTTGAATTTGTTATCAAAAACTCTTATTGTTTAAATTCAGATTCGCTACTCCGTCTATATGGGAGATCAAAAGTTGAATTATCTGGTAAGTTCCTTTGTATCTTATCCCATTCATCTTTCGCAATTCGTTTCTCGTCCTCTGTAAGGGCTCCTGATATTCCGTGTTTTCGTAATTCGTATACAAACGGATGACCTACGTTGTTGTACCGAACTACTTTATCGTTTATCACTCGGTAGAAATTGCGTTGTCTATGCTGCATTTTTTGATACTGTTTCGGGTAAAGTTCAGCATTGACTTCATCGATTTCACGTTGAATTTCCTCGTCTGTTCTCCCTTCTGCTTCATTTTCCCACTCTTCCACTTTCTGAAAACAATGTTAAAGTGACACATTGAAAATCCTATTAACGTTAGGGATAATTTCCTTGGAAATGAAGACCGCTTATATCAGTTACTATAAGCATTTTTGATTTAGAACAGTTTGAAATATAAATTAGATGAAACATTAGATAAAACAGCTAAAATTATCTAAATTAGTTCTGAAAACAAATATTTTGATATTGAAACAAGGGCTATATTTTATTGGTATAAACAAAATTACAAAAATATGAGAAAAGAGAACATTAACATTAACACCTTCAGAGAACATTAACTGTTTAACCTTAAATTTACCTACTAAAAAACGACAGTTATCATCATTTCTTTAGCAAGGCTTAGTCATTATCTCAAATTTCGTCGAAATGGGAACGGTTTCGCTTTTTGTTTTGGTTTTGACCAAAAATAACAGGTGTAAATATATTTGAAAAATAATACCGTCATCCTATTCAATAATAACTTTGAATTTTTTTCCTTCCTAAATTGGAACAAAAAAAGACAAAAAATTTACCAAAAACAATTCAAAGATCAATCGATATTTCTCTTCAAGATGGTTTTTAAAAATTAACTACGGTACACGCATCTTGTCGTAATTGTTGGTGGCGATGTTAAGATAATCATGCTCCTGTTGGACAGCTCATTTACTTACCCATGCTTCGTGATATAGAGCTGTCAGTAGGTAGTAGGCATAATCCTTATTTTGTTTTCTTGTTGGACAGCTATGGGAAATACAGAAGAGAATATCAATAAACGCAACCGCTTAATTTTCATTTACATATCTATTGTAAGTAAGGTATCATTATTTATTCCTTTTTTTTCTTCTTACAGATTACAAAGGTTTCTCAAACACGAATAAGCATGTATATAATTTTGCAGCTCAAGACAATAAATAACTTAATTCATTACCTCTCAGTGAGGATGGTCAGTTCGTCGTTTGAAGGATTGTACCGATGGCCGACAAGACGAATTAACTTTTTCCTAGCATGTTCGTCCAGTTCTAAATCTCTTAAATAAATCTTAAGAGAGAAAAAAAAGAGATTATTTTCTACTATACTCCAGAGAAATGGGAGAGAGTTGCAACTAAATATTTTAATAGTAATAATTTTCGCGTTTTGCGAGATTCATCTGTTTAATCCACAGCAATTAATACCCGGTTTCCACCCTCAAGTCAATAACAATTTAGGGGGAAAAAAAACACAAAATAAATTAGCAATATTACAATGAATTCTTGAGTTCCTCTTGAATTTTGATGAGGGTTTTGAAACATAGTTATATTGTAATTTTAATATATTTGAAATACCTGCAATTTAACTTTCTTAGAATCAGGGTGACGGATTGATGGACCAGCATATATATGATTGATGGTCGTTATACGAATACACCTGTTGCTAACATCTTTTGGCCAAAGAGAACAGTATTCTAAATAGAGAAAAATAACAAAATACACTCACTGCATAGTTACAGTGCACATCAGTTAATAGAAATGTCTAAACGACCAGGCAAAAGAAAACAATGGAGAAAATTTATGTATCTAGGGACTTAAAGTCCTGCTCGAATTTGATATGTAGGTTATAAATATCAAGCAACACGTATCCAGTACACTGGTGAATGATACAAAACAATGGTATCTATAGTCGGTGAAATTACCTGCAAGAGCCTCGCAATGTTTTTTGATAGCTGGTGGAGTCAGATGAAAAAAATTGGGTATCTATGAGAAATAATTAAGTCACTGCATAAGGGAACTCATTTTGCAGATGAAACTTTTGAACAATACAGAGGTAGAAAGCGTTATCAGTGTTGTGTTAACTAACTTAGTTTATTTGAAATATACCTTTAGCAATTCGATATTTCCTTTGTCGTGTGGTGGAACATCGTTAATTTTGTTGGCTCTCGGTCTTCCCATGCGGATAGGAAGCGGAATAAGACCCGGATTGTAAGATTGTGCTGCTTCATAAACATTTGACCAATCAGTAGCATCCAAATTTATCGACTGTGCACGAGGCATTACACCCTAACAAGGAAAGATAGAAATTTTATTGTTGTCAACAACCGAAATATAACACTCGCATCTTTATACGAAATACTTTGTAAATGGTTATTCAACTTTCTAAACACTTCTTTACCTGCGTCTTCTTATTTGGTCTTCGTTGGAAGTTTTTTGTTTTTCGTGATACAGCTGTGGAGAGATGTTGAGAAATTATAAAAATTATTTATACTTTAAACACCATGTGTGAAACATACATAATTAAGCAAAAAATTTGGGAGAAAATAAAGAATATTTTAATATTTCAAGCTTTTTTATTTTGCAGTAATACGAAAGATTAACGCAATTCCTCGTATACGCTAAATCTCACATACTACAAGTAGAAATATAAGACGCCATTCAAGAAGAGATCTGGAAAATGTGAGAAAAGGGAGTTTTCAATTTAAAACAAAAACATTGGAAAACAATGAATTAAAAATATCGGAATTCGGAAAATATTTCTCATATTGTACCCTGTCCCACGCGATAACTGCTACATATATCCTTTTTGTTCGTTAGAAATGTTGCAGCTGAAAATTCTTAGATATTTATTTAGGTAACACTGATTACCTTTACCAAGCCCCATGAGTGGGACAGGTGCTCTATTGCTTGCATGTCTTTGTTGATCGATCATAGGCAATACATGTGAGCAACATCGATATACTTTGTGTTGTGATGGAGGTGAGATAACTGAACGTTGTAGACGAATTGTAAGGGCTAAGAGGTTATGACTGGAATTCATTCTTGTTTTTTTTTTAAAACTTTACTCTAAAAGAAATCTGAAGTAAAAATAATAGGAGTAAAATAGAGAAGTTTATTATTTGAATGAAGGAGAAAAGGCAAAACAATCACATCAAATTATCAAATAAATCCAAGGGTTGGGGGAACCAGGATCAATTTAAATAATTTCCCTTATTCCTTAAAAAATACAAGAAAATAACAACAATTGAAGATAAAAACAAAAGAACATACATTTAAACATTAAAAATCAATAAATTAAAAAAAATACAATATAATATATTACTACATATAAATGCAGAACAACAAATATTTCTAAAAAATGAAGAAGATATTGACATATTAAGAGCCTGATTATAAGGCAAGTTGATCATGGGGTTGTATAAAGAACACAACCACTAAGTTTGGACTTTAAAGTTAAGCATTTTCACAGCTGGATGATGCGCTAACAAGTCTTACTTGAAATCAAACTTAACACGTTCTTCGGATATTCTAGTGCAACAAACATATTTTTACTACCATTTACAATATGAGAAATCATTAAGTTTCAAACCCAATTAGCACTCATAAAACGAGCTGGGGGTACCACAAAATACAAAATAACAGAAAAAACATTCCTACATATAAGTCCTGAAAATAATAAAATTCTATATACAATTATCTCTAATAGTTTGATCATGAGATTTTTATCGTATTAATTATTTTATAAAATTAAATTTATCAAAATATTAAAAACAGGGTCCGAATTAGAAGTATGAGCTTCGCAACTTTTTCGAAATTTTTCAATTGAAAATTGTTAAGAAATAATAAGATACTAGACTAATAAGGTACACTTGGCGCAATTAAAAATGAAAGATTTCTCCTGTTTTATTTCTTTATAAAAGCTTAATTATGTCTAATCAAACATAAGGTGTTATATATTCTGTAATACATGTATACAAGCGAGGTTTTTTATGCGTAGCTAATGAAAAAACGTACAGAAAGAGTATTAAGTAATAAAATTGTAGGTTCGCATTGTTTTTTGCTTTTTGGACAAAGTAGTTTCACAGAACTGAAAAACATTTGAGTAACTAGGATTTTGTCTTTCACTTATCGTCAAAAGTATGTTTATTTTATTGAAGTGTCTTAGAATTGTAGAACTGAATATATGACACTAAATTAATAAATGAAATATGTTATATAAGTTAACAATAGTCATATCTAAATTAGCAAGAACCTTTAAAACATTTAATTAAACAATCCACGATCACTTTCTGGATTTGCGAAATCAGTATTGGTGAGTTTAGACATTTTCTTGTATTCTTCTCCATTCTTTCGACTTAAAAAAAAATAAAAAAATAGACAGATCTAATGTCAGTAACAACCACACAATCCCACTTTCCATTTCCCAGTGACTTACAACACATTAAGACTACCAAAGCTATACCACTCAGCTGAGATTACAGAGCCCAGAACCTTTTCATATCAAGGTGAGTGCTCTACCGACTCTAACCAACCAAAAAATATGTAAACATTGTACAGTTGCTAGCAATTTAAACAAAATATTTTACATAATCGAAGACTTACGCTGGACGCTGAAGAATTCTCATTATAATGATCAAAACCACAGTAGAAACACAAATGCTGATTAACCATTTTTCTTTTGGAAAACCTTTCTAAAAAAAGAGAAATGCACAAATAAAAAAAGAGAAATGAGAGATAATTCTAGATGATTATAAACGATAGTTAATCATCCCAAATAAAAAAGGTATAAAAATAGACTAGAATTAATTGGCTTTGATAAGTTACAGTATGGCATTTTTATGAAGTACTTACTTGTTTAAGGCATTTGTAACTTTGCCAATCTTCATAACAATTACAGGTAAAAAGACCTAAAAACACAAATGTAAATAACTATTCAAACCACATTCAGTGTATAAATATATCTTTTCTACCTATTTATAAATCACCATTCTATATATTGGTATATAAATCCTTTTATCTGATCTGGTGTTTAAGGTAAAAAGATTTAGCATAATAAACTTAATAATTACATACTTGGACCATCACTGTCACATCGAGAATTATCAGGACAGACATCTAAACAATACAAAAAAATTGTTAACAAGATTTGTTAACAAGGTTGGCAAAAAGTGGTCCAAGAGGTTCAGCCGTTTTAGATCTAATTCCAGAAGGAATTTAAATATGCAAATTTAAAAGATTTCCTTTCCAAAGGACTACAAAGATTTACATTACAAATGAATTCTATTTAAGCAAGGTAACATTGTGATACAAAAATCAGTTCATACTTTTAAAATGATAAGTGTGGAAAAAAAATAAAATAGAGTTTACCATTGGTTTTACTTGAGCATGAATTAATTGGTTCTGAGCAAACAATTAGTTTATTGTTAATTGTCTTATTTCCAAAACCTGTACAATTTTCACCAATGTTTATAATCCTAATGAAAATATATAAAACGAGAATTTTAATTTGTGTCCTGTAGTAATTATCATTATTTAAAGTATATATTATATACATTAATTTAACTGTCAAATGTAAAAAAATAAAATGCTTACAAGTCATCCAAAACAGTTGATCTCAATTGACTTATTGACGTATTCAGAGTGAATTTATTATCATTGATGGCTCTAAACCAAGTAAAAAACAGATAAGGGACCAGTTTATGTTGTTTAATTTTGCCAAGCCAACTAGACTTGAAAAATCTAGAAAAGTATGTAGATACTTACAACCATTTCAAAGTTTGTTTTACATCAGATTCAAGTTCAATTAGCTCAGAAGTACCACAATTACTGAGATCCAATCTAAACATATAAAAGACTATTACCTATTTGTGTAAAACATTTTGTCCTATATATATAAGATATTTAAGACATTCTATAATATATTATATAAATCTGTATTCATCTCCAAATCTCTGTCACAAGTTTTCCTTTCGTTTTTACAACATGTAATGAGGTAACGATGAGGGGCTAGAATTGATAAAACATCAAAAAGTTAAGAACATAAAAGTCAGAAAAGAGGCTAAAGATAAAAGTAAAAATGAAGCCATAGCATAGTGTATTATCTATTTCTTTATTGATTGATTTATTAGGTCTTGGAGAAAGAATATCTAATGTTTCAGATTTTTTTGATCCAGGTGTAAAACTGCAAGCTAAATACCAAAACTTGGACCCCTCAACATCAGGTTTCCAAGATACGAAATAGGCTTATTTATGACGTCTTAAAACCTTACTACTAACAAATTTTGTGAACGAGATGGAGAATGATAACCTGGAATGACACCATCAAAATAAGAAACCCATTATTAAAGAAAGCGAGTGTGCCATTAACCATTAACATTGGACCAGGGCTTTAGCCTGTAAAGCAACGCCAGGCCATCCTGTACGCCAAGCCATATCCATACATATATTAATTATTAAAATTTAAAACATTACCATACCCAATAGTGTCATTTCCATGCATGCACATTCGATCACCAATAACACCTTTTTTGTTTTTACAAAACGATTGGAGCATTGCAATAGAATCGTTGGATGGTTTATGGTCTTCTTTGCATAACCCAGATATAACCACAGGGATTGCCACAAACAAAATAGTTAGATTTAACAAATACATTATTTAGTTTCTTCTTTTTTATCTATGAAATATATATATTAACAATATTGAAATAATTAAGTCTTTTTTATGGCCAACTTGCTTGTTTGATTCAAAGTATTGAAAATTTATAACAGCAAACATGATAACATACAAACTACCACAGCTTGTATAAAAACATTTTGAACCCTGTATAATTTATTTAAGGCCATAATGATCACTTGATTTAAAACTAATGTTTACAGAAGTATATTTGTGAATTAAAAATTTGTATTTTGTGCAATTTTTTGTAAAACTTCAAAATTTGTGGAAAAAGTACACGAGAAATATATACCTACTAAAATTAGCATACAAAGTAAATAAAGAATAAATCCTTATTTATTATGTACACAATAATGTGTTAAAAAATAAACAGTCCAAAATATGGTAGAATTGAAGAAAAAAATCACTTTGATTAAAAATATATACTTGGCTGACCAAAAGAGTGTATCAAAATAAAAAGCAAAAAAGTAGCTACAAGGATATTTTCTAAAATATTTACAATCTTTACTGATTGACTAGTTTTCCTTTTTTGTTAGTGTTACGATTTAATTTTTCAATAACTGGTCAAGATCACTTGTATCCTTAATATTCAACAAAAGATTATTGGCATTAAGATAGACCTTGTTATTTGAGTGAGAAATAACACGAGAGATTTTCTGAGCAGCTCTAATTCGACGTAACTTTAAGTATCCAGGATTATTGTTCATGGCATTACCAAGTAAAGTGGCTGCTTGAGCTTCTCCTTCAGCTGCAACAATTTTTTGTTGTCGCTCTTGTAAAGCTCTCTCAACCAAAAAAGCAGCCCTTTGGGCTTCCTGCTGTGCAACCTGTTTGGATTCAACAGCAGCGGTATACTGTTGACTAAAACTCAAATCAGTAATTGATACATCATCAAGAATAATGCCAAAATCTTTAGCACGATCAGTGAGATCACGACGTATCATCAAACTAACTTCTTGACGCATTGTGATCAGTTGAGAAGCATTAAACTGCGCAACAACACTCTTCAAAACTTCATTACAGATGGATGGTAATACTCTCTCATCAAAATCGAGACCAAGCCTCTGGTACATCTTTGGTAAGTTGCTAGCCATTGGACGTGCAAGAACTCGCAAACCAATATTTACCATTTGTAGATCTTTGCTTCCAGTAGGTGATTTAATTGTTCTTGGTCTTGCTCTGATATCATAGATGATTGGGTACTGAAACCAAGGAACCCTAATAAAAGATTTTACATCTTAAAATAGCCATAGAAAGAAGATATTGTGGTAAATTTTATACATTGGATATAGTATAAAATGGGTTAAAGCATTATACTACTACATAATATAACAAAAAGGAAATTTCAAATATTGAATTCATCACCATAGTCTTAATCAGAAAATTTAAATTGACTCTCCGTTTTTCCTACTTAAGAAACACCACAAATCAAAAATGTAACAGTAATCCAACAACCAATAACTGATTTAGCTGAATCAAAGCAACCAATAACTATTTGGTTACATCTCCAGTATGCTGGATCCACTGGTGAGCAGCTCATCTCATCATTACAATGTACAGAACACGCTACGAAGAAGGACAGTGCCATTAATGTCAATTCGAAGGAGTGGTGGAATATAACATTTTTATCGACACTCATGACGCTCAGTATTCATAATCCTAACTATCGTTCAATTGACATGAATCCTGTAAACGAAAACACTAAAATTCCCAATTCCTATGACAGTTGGTCATCACTTTTATATAAAAAAGCTTTGTATACAAAACGTTTGAATCCTTTTCTTAACAATGGTTTAAAAGCCTTAAGGGAATTATTCCTTTTTAAACTATCGTAGAGTTAAGTTGTTTTTTTTTGTTTTCTTTCATTTTTTCAACAATTGTAGCAAGTTTTTGTATTGCTTCATTTTATTTTTACTGAAAGACGATTTAGACATGCTTGAATTATATAGATTTTAACATCAACAAAAATTATTTTCATCGTCAATTTTCTGATGAATTGTAATTTTACTTAAAATTGTCAGCTGGTAATGGCTTCTACTACACAATATATATACATATAACATAATTTAGTTAACATAATCATTAACGTTCTGGATGGAGGGAAATTTTACTCTTATTGAGGAGAGAAACTACTGCCATTTACAAATTTAATTTTAGTGAATGAGGAACAATATTATAGAACAACATTTTGTAAGCAATTTAATAGTGATACTAACCTAAAATGAAGACCTTCAGAATAGATATCAGGCTGAATTCCACCAATTCTGCTAAATATAATTGCTCTATGACCACCATCCACTGTGTATACTGATTCTGATAATCCATAAAATGCTCCAGCTGCTCCCAATAGTGCAAGAACACCAGTACCTGAACCTCCAGGAGCACCTTTTGCCAATCTTGTTAAAATTTCTTTAACTGCTTGAGCCATTTTCACTTTTAAGGAAATAAGTAAAACTTAGAATATCATATGACAATAAACAAAGATACAATAAAAATGAGAAGGTATAAGGATAGAGATATTAAAGTAGATAAATAAATGATGATGTGAAGATTTGGAGATACAATGATCAACAATACAAAGATCAGAAACAGAAAAATATGAAGATATGGCAATCAAAATTACAATGATAAAAATCAGTGGTATGATAATTAAAAAAAACAAAACATATAAAGATGCAGAGATATAATATATATATAATATAATGATAGAATTCATAAATACAAACAAAATTCAAACTACATAAACTACATAAAACTTTGTTAAAATAAGACATAGATTTTGCCATCTTCACAATATCACATTCAACAAGAAATGAAGCCTATATGTATAGCCCGTTGTTGATTTCTCAAAAAGACTGCTGTTGTTAATGCAAAGTATTACAACGGTCTTTTATCTGTTCAAAAAGAAAACAAAATGGCAAAGTGATATGGAGGCATATGTATATATAGCTTTCTTTGTTTTTCTTTGCAATTTTCTGCTACTTTGCTATTGCTTTTAAACCTTTTTTTGGCAAAACGAATCTTTAGACTCAATATCATTTTTTATCTCAGAATCCCTTGAAAATACAAATTTACAAGATACAATAAAAAACAGGAAGATAAAAATATACAATCGGGACTAGTGGTGAATTTACTATGATGTTCGAAGAAACCTGCATATTAGAAAGCGTACTTTATTATACTTGTTCATGCAACAAGGATGTAACTACTTTGATTGATCAACTATAGAATAAAATATCATACAATTTACGGATCAAAAACTCTTTAAAAATCAAGCATTATTAGTCAGGGACAACTGCAAATTACTATCATATGCTAATTAGCTAATTTTCTGAAGCTGTAAGCCAATCTATTATTGTGTTTTTTTTAACATTACATAATTTACGCATATTTCTAGTGGGTGAAAACATTGCGAGTTATAAGCAATTGTAAGGCAAAATTACACATTTCAAGTCCTTAATATGTTAAGAAAGAAAGCATACCTGGTCAAAAACAGAATGTATTTTGTTGGAATTATGATATTATAGGTAATATATACATAATATACTGGCTACATATAAAACGTGTTTGTTTTCATCCACTAGATTTTTAAACTTTAACCCTTTAACTGCTTTGGACGGGTATACTCGTTTTCCCGTAATGTATGATTTTGCAAAAGACATGTATACTCGT
>JAUEKX010062917.1:0-13268 GCA_031834005.1 Dendronotus venustus
AGAGAGAGAGAGAGAGAGAGAGAGAGAGAGAGAGAGAGAGAGAGAGAGAGAGAGAGAGAGAGGGAGGGAGAGAAAGAAGTAACTGACTGCCTCAGAGATAAATGTCCAAGTCCAACCCCCAAAGGCCACCCACCCGTCCACCACCCACAATACAGAACCAGGAGTGGAACCAACTAGACAGACTTAAAACACTTGTGTAGAATCGGTACGACTGAATTGGATCATTTGTGCGTGTTAAGTAAACTTAAAGTTAAAAGGATAGACAAACAAACAGTCCAAGATTTATTCAAACCCATTGTTGATAACTAAAACTGCATTTATATATATGTAGACCTGTAAAGAATCTGTGACGATACTGTTTTGGGTTTAAAACCCTCATCAGTACAGATTGTTGTTGGCCTTACAGAGTAACGGCAACAAGTAGTTATAATACAACAAAACCAAAAAGTACTATCAAGAACGCTCCATAAAACAAAACAAAAAACACATAGTGATGACGAAAATGAAATAAAATCAATTCTGTGCAGTGTGAGAGGCACTTGTGCTGTAATAAAAGATAATAATAATAACGATAATAAAAATAATGTAAAAATATTCAGAAATTATTTTTAAAAAATAAAAAAGATAGCAGTCGTAAATGATAATGATAATGGCTGCAGCAAGCACAGGCCTACTACAAGGGCAAGCATCATCAAGGCAGAGGAGCAAAGGAGAGAGAGAGGAAGAGGGTGGGGTGAAGGAGTGGGATGCACAATTGGCAGCACTGCACACAAGATCTCCACTGCATAAAACGAAACAAAATTTAATACCAAAACTTAAAATTCAATGTTCGACGAAACAGAACATAATTTCTTCTTTAATCACACATGAGATGAGTGAAAGTGAAATATGTTTTGTCTTTCATCCCAAAAGTAATTCAATTGTCATAATCCAAACCAGGAAAAACAAAATGTGTGCAATTCATAAATCATACATGAAATAAAACAAATGTCAACGTCTTGTTTCATTTAGACCCATTGCCAAACAAGTCAAATTATAATGTGCAACACGCGACAAGTAACAATATTATTATGTGTGGCTCATTAGTTTTCTAGTTTGACCAAGTTCATTCACAACATACCTCCTATGTAAAGATAAATCCACAAGGAGAGAAAGATGAAAAGAGAGAGGGAAGGAAGGAAGAAAGGAAGGAAGGAGGAGAAAAAAGAGTAAAATACATTAGATGAAACTACATACATAGTCATCACTGTGGAAAGCACGATATGATAAATCAAATAGCAGACAATTACAGCATTGAGTATAAATTGTTTGCCGGCATCTTTAGACTTATATAAGATCAGCTAGTCTACATTGGTTATACTGAAAGCAGCTATACAATAGATAATGTCTCTCTGCTCTCTATATATATATATAGCAGAGTAACAGATGAGTTTTAACTTTTGTATTTTCAAGTCTAAGAGATGCTACCTTCTCTCTACCTTCAGGTAATAATCCATTTCAAACAATCTTGTGTGGGATGTCATTTTGAAATACATTTTGTTTTTGTCATTAAGTCCTCCCAGCCAGAGGCATTGTGATTATTATATGATTTATATAATCTGTCTGTGTTCTAGAACTCGAGATCTCATCTATAAGGAGAGGCTAGGTGACTGAGCCTGGATCTCACGCACAAAGTCATCATTAGACTACAGAACTCAATCAGATTACAGGACCAATGTTAATTACCCCCCCCCCCTTTTTTTTTTGAAGAGTGAAAAGTTTTGAATAATATGTTGGCTAATAACATAATATGATATCATGGTTTATAGAGGGAGAAGGGATGGGTGTGAAAGGGGAGGGAGGGAGGAATGGTTTTTGTGCCTTAAGGTGGGTTCTTAGCTGTTTAATACTTTAACGTCAACAATTTATAAAATGTATGTGTGTAGTGTACATGTTTTTCTGTCTATACCAGAATTATCATAGGGAACAGCTTGCTGTATCCATGGGAGTGGTGGGGATTATTCAAGGGGAATCAAGGGTGGGTGGTGCGAATGGGACAAGGGAAGGGGGAGGGGAGGGGACAGGGAGGTAGTTCGGGGACTGGTAGTGGTCGAGTGGGAGGGAGGGGGAAGGGAGGGAACCAGGAGGAGCTGCTTCGGGCAGGAGACTTACGGGGTTGCTGTTGCGGGGGAGGCTGGTAGAATTGTTGTGGCGGTGGCTGCTGAGGCTGCTGGGGTGGTGGTGGCTGATGCATCATGGGTGGCGGCTGGGCCGGGGGAACCACAGAGCTGTGCCTGTCATTCATGGGGTCGTAGTCGGCGATGGAGCCGGGCTGTACGCGCTGGCCTTGGACTGCATGGTGTGTCAACAACACAACCGGATGGATGGATGGATGCATGATGAATGGGGATGGATGGATATGGGGGTGCATGATGAATATGGATGGATGGAGTGCATGATGGATATTGTCACGGTCATACGCAGATCGCCTACCTCAGAGAAAGGCGATTTGCAAATACATTTATTTTCCTGCTCTTTAATGGCCGTTCAACGTGCAAAATCCAAAAGAAATTGAAAGTCATAACGGCAATTGCCACCAATCCATAAAATATTATTGATTAACTCACAAAATGACATACATACTTCCTGTCTCTCTCCTAAAAATTGGTTAAAATGAGATAGGCGATCTACATTATACATATGACCGTGACGATATATGGATGGATGGATGGAGTGCATGATGGATATGTGAATGGGTGAATAGCATGGATGGATGGATGGATGTAATAGATGTATGGGTATGTTAATTTGATTCTACCAAATTCGAGTTGCGTACGTGAAGATAATAAGTATATTTATTTAAATTACAAAGAATTAATTATTGTCTATAGCAAAGAAAATTATCAGGCTATATCAATTATATCTAAGAAATTGGAATAAGAAATAATACAGACAGAAGTAATTCAATGAAAGAATAGACAGAAAATCATTAGAAGACAAATAAGATAAGTTGAGGGTAACGGTTGCAACATCTATGAATTTTGCTTATTTGTTTGTCAGATGAGAGAGTCCATTTACTCTTGTAAAGGAGGGGAGCTTATGCAAGGTTCACAATTGTAATCTTTAGACCACTGAGAATCTTTGGTAGGCCAGAAACTATAAGTACAGGAAGGGAAGAGGGGAGTAGATAGCCCACCCTATATCATTTTGTACCAGATTCCAGGACAAATTTGTTCTAATTTAAATCTTTTCAATATGATGATGATGATGATGATGATGATGATGATGATGGTGATGATGATGATGATGATGATGATAAATACATAGAACGCATGCGCCACAAAAGATACAATTTTGAATGTATACAGACTAGAAGAAATGCAAGGTTAGTCAACACAACATAGACGTTATGTTATGACACACACACACACACACACACAATAACCATTAGAAGAAGTTGAGGTAGGTGTCTATCCTCCTTGCAAGAACCCAGCCTCCTGTACTCTACAACACATTAGGTTAGTCTTGCAAGCAATGTCAATGACACAATCTTATATTAGTAGTACAGTTAAAGCTGATGTAAGAACAGATGAATTTACTTAAATACGATATACTAATGTTAGTTGTGATATCATTAAATGAAAGTTTGTTCACAATTAAAGGAACTGAAGGAGTTTATGAGTTATTTCATTAACTGATGGATGCACACCATCCATGAAGCAATTGTAAGTGTGGAAAGAAAGAAAAGATCTGATTCATATAAACAAATCTACAATTTAAAAAGGAGAAGGAGCTATTGAAAGACGATCTGAGTACGGTAACTCAATGAAGGACAGAGCAAGGAAAAATATCAAAGAAAGGAAAAAGACAAAAGTAAAAAGAAAGAATACTGCTCTTAACTAGAGGTAGGACAGAATCATCGTCTGCATCTCAACCATTTGACAGACATTGAACCTAACACGTATACCAGTACCGTAAAAACAACAGAAGTTAATAATAATCTAGTTCTGATGGACAACACCAAGGAAGAGAAATGAGGAGGAGAGTTGATTCAATACCAATACTACTCGGCACAGTAAAACAATGATACATGGCAACGATAAAACAAATAAAATGGAATAATGAAATGTTAGAAAAATATAGCAATGCTTTCTGTTAGTGAGACATTAAATTTTAACTCAAAATGGTTCGACATTGAAAGCCACAATCCAATTATACTTTGAACAAATAAGACAAAACAGACAAGAATATAGAGACGAATATAAATTAATCAAGAATAAAGAAATGAAGGGGAAAAAAGAGAGAAAAACCATGAAAAAAAAGGAGAAAAGAAAAGGAAACATGGAAAAGCACCAAGAGGATTTCTGAAAGTGTAAGCATTCTTCGCGACCTGGAGGATGTAATGATTGTCTAGATAATAAGGACCATCTAGATTAAAGCTATTCTCATTCTACTCGCTCTTATCTGTACTATCAAAAGCGCCATAAATTAAGGAGCGCACCTTTAGGACTAAACAAAAATGCTCTAGATTGTACAGAAAATAAGAAGATAAGCGCCAAAAATGATTACTGAGTACTGATTGATTGACAACTGCTTTAGATTTAATAGAAAACAATCAGATATACACACGCTTTACCAAAGAAAACCATGTTGCGTGTATATACGTTTTTCTTTCATATTCTCCCATGGTGAACAAGGCATTTGTCATTCTTTGTTATATACGTCTTGATTAATGATGTATTCACAAATTCTCCTCAGACAGCAGAATGTAACACGAGAACCATCCCACCAAAAAGCCCTGATTTCATCCCTTCTTCAGATCAATGGGTCGTATACGGTTTATAGGGGATATAAGAAAGGAAATAGAAATGCATTAATGATAGTGTGTAAAGATCTCTAACTGCCTTCTACTCGCTCTTAGACTTTGCTACACCTTCTTCACGTTTCAATAAAAGATTTCAGCAGAAGTAAAAAGAAAGGAAGAAGAGAGAGAGAGAGAAAGATTGATTTTTTAAAAAGAGGTTAAAGCGATACGATTTGAACCATGAATTAATAAGATTTAAGACAGTAATGATAAGATTGGTGTAACAAAGAAAGAGAAATAAATGAAACACCAAAAATAAGCACATGCTTGGATAAAATTACTCACGACTGGCTCCTGTCATGCAAAAGATGAATGAGGAAATCAAAAATAACATTATGAAAAGCAATAAAACAAAATTGAAATTAGACAAAACCAAAACCTACAACACACTTCATGCACTTGCTTGAGTTATGGCTCTTGACTCTTGAAAAACAACAAAATATTATCATTCGTTACCAAAAAAATAAAAAAGGTTAGGCATAAGTATGTAGAGCAAAGAAATCTAATAGAATTCAAACTGAACAACTGAATGATAAGCTGGTGGATAAATTATAAAATAAACCTGAAACCAACTTCATAAGATATATGATGAAAATAGTCATTCACAAAGGTACGGTAAATATACCTGCAAATCAAAATTTCAAATACAGACATGGTGTTTGAAGTTGACATGCAAGTTTTGTTTTTAAGACTTGATGGGAAAACATTTGTTTCTGCACTCAGAAAGCACATTGACACATTTAATTAAGTCATATAGCACTGGGCATGGGAAATAGAAAAATTATAGAAAAAGAGAACAAAAATCACAATTAGAAAACCGCCAGAGATGCCACCCGCCCCAACAGTATTTCTTGCATCGAAGCCGGTCAAAGTTTTTGAATACAATCAAAATAGTCAAATGGAATGATACATAATATGACAAAGAATGTATCTCAAATAACAGGCCAATGACAATTCTCGAAAATGAAAAAGAAACTGAAAAAATAAGATTGTAAAAGTAAGGTCAATAATAAAATGTACATATTGAGCATATTAAAATCTTTCAAACCACACACATGGGGTCAAAGAAGAAGTATAGTGTGTCCTAAACAGACACATAACAATGATTACAAAGGTGATAAAAAACACAATACATTATCATAATAAAGATAACATGGGAAAATATCGCAATGGTGAATGGTTTTATTCAATGGTATCAAAAAATCAAATCATATACAAAACAACACACGCACACACACATAAATTGCAATTCAAACAGAGTGAGGAAAAGGACAGAAAATATGATGAACGGAGAACACTGAAGTCATTTTGGTGGTTCATTATTTATTTGACAATAAATTCTAGGTGTACATTGTTGTGGCAACATGTTCCGTTTTAAGTTTAAGTGGACAAGCCGTACCAATTGAAACTACAACATTGGAACGATCGATTCAAATGTTCGCCCTCATCTTTGCCTTTTTCTTCTTTAACTTCTTCACACTGAAAAATTACTGTCTTTGTTTCATTTTGTTAGCTGACTTGCTTTATTGGCCTTGCCTCCTAGCTGTCACTCTTTAGAAGTTCTTCTATTCTCTCACCCTACATCCTTAGTTTCATCCAATGTGGCCCTACCACCAGGCATATCATTAGGTATTTCTGTTATCAACGCTCAAGCTGGAACAGGATATTGTACATTATCCAATTGTTGATATCAGGTTTAGTATTGCAACTCAGTTTTTGATATCATATTTTATCAGGTTTAGTATTGCAACTCAGTTTTTGATATCATATTTAATTTAATATTGCAACAAGGCTAGCAGCAATCATTAAAGCAATTTGTCAAGTTTGTGTGAAGAAAGCATATTGACATATTTTTTAAAGGCCATACAGAGCTAGGTATAAAAGTAAGTAGAACGGCGGAGAGAAGAGTGAGGAAAAGAGAGAGAGACAGAGATATTAGAAACTAGTTTAAAAAGACCACAATTAGAAACACTCCAGAGACACCCCTCCATCAAATTCCCCCACCTACAAACAAATAACTCGACACACAAATGCTCATACAGACACAAATTGGAAAGCAGTGAAAGATATAATAATCGTTTGAGCTTGTGAAATAGGTACTGAAATGGCTTGTAGAAATTGTGATCGATTGTGAGGAGGAGTTGACATTGCCACATCTAAGGCCGTACAGGGCTAAGAAATGAAGATGAAGAAAAATAACACCCCCCCCCCCCCTCCCTGACAACTGTATAGAGAATGAACCAATCAATGGTTGTACGAAGGAACTCATTTTGGTTCTGTTTTTTATACAGAAATAATAACCACTCCTGAATCTATATCATTATCCCTTTAATTTACACACAATAAGAAAAATCAAAAGTCATCTCTTCTAGCATTACTAGCATTAGTACTATTGCAAAAAAGAATGAAATATATTTTATATAAATAGGTAGTGTATACAATATCATAAATACCAAAATATATATAGAGGGGATTAAAAGAAAAACCCTACGTATTATCAGGTCTTAGAAAAAAATGTTAAGACTGAAATACGGGTGGAAAGGTAAGATTTCGGGCTAGAAACATCCCACATTATATAACAATAAGTAAGGTTTATAACTGGGGTTAGCGGTGTAAATGTAAGTAAAGGAAGTAAAGGTTATCCAATGTTTTTCAACCCATCACAGCCATAGCAATCATCAAACTTATTGACGTAAATCGACTTGAATTATAACCTATTGATTTAGGCAATAAACGAAAAGCATGTAGCAGTTTCTTTGCAAAAATTTTCTTTGATTTAGCATTAAGGCATAGCTTTGAAAAATAATGATATCTAAAATATTCTATAACATTTTCTAGCATGGAAGCAAGGATTTAGCATACATTAAAACAAATGCTATTTGTGTTACAATTTCCGTTAAGATAATATCATAAAAGAAGCCTTTTAACCAGAATATGAATCAAACCAGATTAAAATTTGTTCCATTAACTTGGCAGGCACTTAAATACCTATAGACCCCATAGCACAGCTAGCAAAAATGACACAAAAGCTACATTGCTTCCATAACCGATCATAAATATAAATTTCAGTTACCATCAGAAGTGACTTTGTAAGTCACTATGATTATGACTTTAAATAATTTGCCAGGTAAGTAGATGAAAGCCGTAGCAATGTACTGAATGAGCTGAATCAAGCAGATTATGTATGGGGAACCGTTAATTTGAAAAGAATGAAATGGAATAAAATCCAACAGTGCTTCTCAAATTCAAATTCTTGCCCACACACACACACACACAGCAATAAAATTATCTTCAATGACAAATGATTTAAATGTTAAAAATGAAGGTACTTTGCACAAAGAACTGACCTTTATATATCCATATTTCTGTTATGAACAAACAGTCCATTATTTTGAAACTTTAATATCTTATGTCATGTAACCATAATTTCTTTCTTTCTTTCTTGATCAATTTACCTTTTGTACCTTTCGGTGTAAGGTGTAACAATAATTAATAGAGAAAATATGGGCTTATTTTGTCGGTTCCACCACACTCAACTTATAGACGAGGTAGACACACTATTTCTTATTTCCTGGGAATTAACTACACATGACTAGCCACTGCATAACACTTGCACACAACACAGCACAAAGAACACCACAGAAGAGAGTTGGATCAATACATTCAGTTATGTGTCGGTCGGAACAGACCAGAACAGTAGTATAATATCATGGCAGGGTTTTGGGGGGGTCTTTCTAATACAGTGAGTAGTAGTAGTAGTAGTAGTAAGATAAAGGGTGCCTTCACCACCAAACCCAACAGCAATACACATACACAAACACGCACACACATTTCATGACGAGTTGTGCGTTGTGTGTTATGTGTACATGTATTATTATGTGCACAACAAAATGGCATGGCACAGTAGGAGTGACCGATGATAGGTTATACTCACTTTGATGATGTTGTTGTTGTGGGGCATACTGTCCACCGCTGTTTCGCTGATAGCCACTACCGCCTGCACCCCCACCTCCTCCTCCAGGTCCACTATAACCGGCGCCCGCGTTATAACCACCGCTGCTGCTACCAGCATCTGCCGGTGCTCTATTGTAGCCTGTCGACGGGTTCCTGGGACTCTGAGACTGAGAATTCCCGTAACTGTAACTACTACTACTACCTCCCATCTGCTGCTGAGGCGGCGCATTCATCATCCCGTGCTGGGGAGGGAGTGGCTGCTGCTGCTGACTTCCGTAACTGTAAGGTCTCTGGTTATTGTAACCGCTGACATCGCTGTAACCCGCCGCATTGTAACTTGACCGATCCTGTTGGTGGTGTTGGTGTTGTTGGTGTTGTTGTTGGCTATAGTTAGTATTAGCGGCAGGGGGTTGTTGAGCTCCATAACCACTGCCACCGCTACTGACCCGGTGACCGGCTGGGTATGCTGACGATGACATCGGTGATTCTCCGTAGCTGTTGCGGCTAGTAGGACCGGCGCTATAACCAGGGTCACCGCTATTACGGTACTGACCTACTACGGACGAGGAGGGTGGTGGTGGTGAGGCAGAAGCAGCAGCGGAGCCCCCGCCATAGCTGAAAGGGGCATAACCGTGAGTGCTTGACCGCTGACTCTGACTGCCTTGTTGCCTTATCTCCCCTTCAAGGGTGGCATGTGGAAACAATACCCAAAGAATAATAGTGTGAGATGAGATGAGATGAGCTGATGGCAAATACGACGACGAAGGAAGGGACCCCATGCATTTGGATTGAAAGACTATTCATTCATCAATATAAATATATGGCAATTTTGTGGTGTGGCTCTATCTCATTATAAGACGGACAAACAATGAAGACCCAAAACATCTCCTTGATGAAATAAGCAATGCATCATCAGCATTACTGAGACTCCCACCTGACTGGTTTCAACGTGGAAAAAATAACAAAGCTAAAAGCTCACACTAGCCAAAAAAGAAAAAGAAAACCCCAAACAGAACAAATGATAACACACAAGACACATGGTCAGAAAAACAAACCAAATACAAACAGACTTCAAAAGCCGAGAAATTAATCACCTGGCAGCTCGTATTAAAATCAATTGTTTGACAAAACAACATCCAAAATGCATCTAAGATAATTCTCATGCGCTATAATATTATATTCATTAATCTGTTTAGAAAGAAAGAACCATTCATTGTCATTCACACATCGATGTTAAGCATGAGACATGAGAATACGGCAATAGATAAATGAATGAATAGGAGAAGAAACAAATACATAAATAAATAAGAATGAATAATAAATATATCAATCCCCTTCCATGAGGATTCTCTAAAGAAAAAAACACCAAAAAAGTTTAGAAACCAAGATGATGAATGAAGAAAGAGGTAGACAGCTTAAAGAGTTATTGCATTCAGCATCTGCACATGTCTACCAATCAAACATTATTATATCCATAGAAATACCCCCCTACTGTGAATATAATGCTATGATATTATTATTATGCAGTGTGTGATGTATAATTCAATAAATACATCGTCAAGGCCTACGTTTCTTCTATTCTATTTCAGCCCACAAACGTTGAGCAGCATGTCATATAACGCCACACATGATGCATTCTTGTGCGAACCGATGAAACATGTCATGTCTGACCGGGTCACATGACCAAACCTACCTACGCCTCCTTTCTGCGAGTCGTAGACCACGTTAGCCGATGACCTTTGGCTGTAAGGTGAAGGCTGATCCACAGCGGGGTCATACTCGCTGATTTTACCGGGCTGTCGGCGGCTCACAACTGAGGAGGCAGGAAATAACGGGGGGACAATATGTCATGCAGGGATTTCAACAAACGTATATATAACGTATATCATATAAGACAGGGGGTCGAGTCGAAACGGGGATAGGGAAGGGGGAATAGGGCAACTAACGATGCATGATGAAACAATTGTTGAAAGAGGGAAGTTAGGAGGATAGGAAGTGGGATAGGAATGAGTGAAGGATTGAGAGGAGGTGGGAGAGGAAACAGGGAAGGATTGAGGAAAGGAGGAGGAGGATGTGAGGCGGGAGAGAAAAGAAAAGATAGAAGGAAGAGATAGGATAGATGGATGGATAGATAGATTATATAGACAAATAAAGATAGAGGAAGTTGACAAAAAAATCTAGAAGGAGATTATCTGGTTCTTCTATTTAGAATATATCGGGAAAGACCACACAATTACAAACCATTCATAGGGGCCTTAGGAGGATAGTACACATCACATCATATTATTGTGATTCTATCCCCCCCATGTAGGTATGCGATATCTAAACCACTCGTTGGTCTATTCTATCATGTGACATAGGACTGTAAGACAGTTCCGTAAACAAACCAAAATATCACGATGCAAGTCTGCAAGGCATCATCATCGTCTTATCATACCGGTTGTATAATATGTACATGTCAATGTGCAGAATGGAGGCGGTGTGTGTGATGCAAAGCAATGCAATCAATACAGAAGAAGGTTGCTGCATGGCAAAGATATATCTTTACATTCCTCTTTAGAAAATGAATAAGTAATACTTAAAGCAAAGGGATTTGAAAATGATGCATTCAATCAAAACACTGGGAATGAAGGTAAGTCTTTGGTTTATGTGCACACACAGAAAAATTTTATGTAAAAAATGAAAACACGCTGAAGCCATTTTTTGGCCTGAAATATTCACTTTTTCATTACGATGTTGTTTTTATTGTTTAGTGGAAAAAAGGAAACAAGTTTCAATTGTCTAAGCTACAGGGGAGAGACATAAAAAAGGGGGAAAAAAGAATGTTAATAGGCTAACAAGGCCTGAACCTATCTCTGTTTTCAGGGAGTGAAGCGGACAAGTGACAGAAGCCATTTTCTGAACAGAACGCTGGGTTTATCGCGGGCGGAATACTTCTCTCAATCACATGGACGAGTGATAGGATCACCCATTTGTAATTATGTAGAAAGCCAAGCCAACTGATTCTAGTCAAATTCCTAACTATATGCATAGTTCTATCTATGGTAAGTTCATTCAATTAGTGGCACAGCGGAGCACACCTATAAGGAACACGCTTGTAATGAATTTGGGAGAGTAAAGAACTCATCCATTTGTGTTTTCAATAAATGCGTTTCACTTTGTTAGAATGAGCGTTCATCAAGCCCGAGCCTGTTCGTTATAAATATTTGATACTATGTATTCTACTGTACTGCAAAGACTGCATGCAAAAGATTTAAATTTCTTTCAAAATGACAGCAGGTATAGTTTCATATCTCTAATGTAGTCTGCAGGAACCTAAAGGGAAGTCAAAGAGAGGTTTCTTTTCAACTATGAGGTGTAGCTACTACATATTCATCGTAATGAATATACTTGAGCACTACTACTACTCACCCTCATCCACATTCTCATTGGGCCGTTTACTCTCCTGGACACTGCGTTGTTCTCGGATACCCCAGTACGAAACATTCGACTGGATATTTGTGTTGGCCTTGATACGGTTGGTTTCAGGGTCGTCCGCTACTGAGGTCTTCTGGCCTTTCTGCTTCTCAAACTCTGCATGATACTTCACCTGTGAAAGTAAGGGAGGCCGTAGCACAATACTATTAACAATTGCAATGCACTTGTACAGTACAGACAAAAGTAACAAACATACACTTTTACGGGTAGAATAGAAACATTACACATTACACTATAGCTTTATAATACCAACAAGATAGTAATAACAATACACAACATTCATAAAGCAAGTGCAATACAAATAATTCACTTCAAGTTATTCTACAATACCAGCAATATGCTGATTTCTTAGTGAATGTTAACGTCTATTTGATGATAGTTCAGTTGGTAGAGTCCCACAATCGGTTATGTCCAATCAGTGCAGGATTTGTTCTTGTTGCACTCCTGTCAGTATTAATCACTATCTTATACGTTTATCACCATATCAATGAACAAACGGTGTTCATACATGACAGGGGAATTTATCAACACTTGTATAATTAAATACAAGCACTGACACTCCACCAGAAAAGGAGAGAGGTTGTCTGGCCATTTCAGGCAAGGAGAAGAGGACATGGGAAGCCTCATACTCATACACACAAAAGCCTACTGAATAACCCTTTAGTGCAGTTTAGAAATTATACAAACAGTAGGCGATTCTGCATGCTGGTGGGTCATAAATCAAATCCTGATGTGCTGTTCACTGTTCATGTATGTAAGAGCATTAATCATTTCCTTCTCAGATAAAATATACAAGACCTTCTTTAGGAGAAAAAATATGTACCACACCACCCATTTCAAGATTTATCTTTATGGTAATTTATGACAATGATATTTCAATATATACAGAGGTCAGGTGGTGGGCCATTCTTTGATTGATGGGAAGGGAAAGGAAAAGAGGAGAAGGAGAGGAAAGGAGAGGGAGGGGGGGGGGGGGGGGGGGCGGGGGGTTAAT
>JAUEKX010063027.1:0-13263 GCA_031834005.1 Dendronotus venustus
TTTAGTCATTCGTGAAAATTTGTCTCATACAATCAAAGATTATCTTACTTTTCGTAAATCTTTGTATATAAAATTTTACCAGCTAATAGCCTAATGCAATAATTAGTTCCGCGAAATCTGCCATATTTTCTCAAAACGTGAAAATTTAAGGTATCTAAAAAGTTTCTTACCTTTTGGTTGTTCCTCTGGCTTAATTACATGATCAACAGGTAGAGGTACTTCTTCAATTAAAATATATAAGTAATTTATTATTCGTTATTAGGAAAAATGCCTAGCATACCAGAAAAAAACGAAAAGAAATTGTACTAGTTTTTTTTTAGATTTACTACCAGCGCAAAAAATCTTTTAAGTATATATACCTTAAGGGAAGAAATTTTCACAGAATTTATTTTCGCGGATGAGAGGGTCGAAATTGGCGAATTTTGCGGCATTTAATTTCGTGGATAGGCCAATTTAAAAAATTTCACGGAATTTAACTTTGCGGATGAGCAGTTTTCAGAAAAAACTTTTAACACAATAAATAGAACAAATTCAATAACAATACTTCTTTTTAAGTCTTTCAAACTAAACAGAGGAATATAAAAAATAATTTAGATTTCGCGGAATTTAATTTCGCGGATATGCTATTTTGACGCGTTTCGCGGATTTTAATTTCGCGAATTAGGCCAAAAACCGCGAAATTAAATTCCGCGAAAATTTGTTCCGCGAAATTTTCTTCCCGCAAAAATTTCTTCCCTTAAGATAATATATTAATATAAATGTGCATCTAATATAAATGTGATCTTACCTTGTGGTAGATATGGTTTAATTACTGGAAAATCTGGTACTTCAACTAAAAACAAGTTATTCATTATTAGTATATATATATATATATATATTATTAGTGGATATATATAAACATTTGTCTTTTCTACCTAATTATTTAAAGTATCTTACTTTTATCTGGTATCTCCTCTGGTTTAATTTCTGGAAACCCAAGAATATTTGGTACTTCAACTAAAAACAAGTTATTCATTATTAGTATATATATATTATATATTATTAGTGGATATATATAAACATTTGTCTTTTCTACCTAATTATTTAAAGTATCTTACTTTTATCTGGTATCTCCTCTGGTTTAATTTCTGGAAACCCAAGAATATTTGGTACTTCAACTAAAAAATTTTTTGTTTGTTATTTGTATTTATGATTCCATTTATTTTACAGATATATATACTTGGCTAATAGAGCAATCAGACTGCATATATGTTTTTCCTCTGAATGAAAAAGATAATAAAGCAATAAAAGAATATTAACTGACCTGTTCTTGATTTTTTTTTCAGAGTAGGGTGTTTTTCGCCTGAAAAGTACAAGATGTGTTGAATTAATCGTTATTGTCATCCAGGTATTATAATACCCATTGCAACAGTCTCATCTTATAAAATAGTTTTTTAATCAATAATTTTACTTGGCTCGTCTATGAAAATTCCTGCATAAAATATATTATCATCTCCAACATTTACCTATAATACAGTTTTGGTTGTTACAGATCAATTAAAATAGGTATTGACGACAAATAATCATTTATTCGTTCCTGGTAAAAGATCTTACAGTTATGAAGAAATAAATGAAAAAGCATTTTCACATTATGATGTTCCGTCTAGCTTAGTGATGGGAAGAACATGATGGTTTACTGAAATAAAGTTTTATCATTATTATTCTTCGTTCATCACCTCCAGTCTTTAGTTTATCGCTTGCTATGCTCAGAGATAAGTAAAAAAGTGTTCATAATTTTCTTCAATGGTAACATGCGTTAGAATTCTAGTGCTGTGTTTGCATTTGAGACAAAGATTTAGTACTTGCTCACCAATGCTACCCAGCTGGCACACGACGTCAGAATGACGTTGTTTTTACGTCTTGTGCAGGTTGGGTAGCTACCGTTCATTAATTAACCCACTAGTGGTAAGTGGAAACCGACTTTTTTTAATAAATCAAGATCGGGATGAAGACTATTCAAAAGGTTTCACGACGTTTTTTCATTCATAATCGAAATAAATCCAGAAAATTAGAACTTTCACACAGTTATTTAAAACTCTTCATCTGCCCCTCTTTAAAATAGAGTATCTTCTTCTTGTATTTTATCTTCGAAAATTTAATAGTTGACTTGAAACCTTTACCTGTTTTATTTTCAAATTTTATCTACGTATCTGTCAAACCTGCTTACTGTCAATTTTTATCTACTTGACTTTCATATCTTACCCATTGACTTCTAAACCTTTCCGAAGTTTTGTACATACAATTTTTTTTCAATGAAAGTACAAACACCACGTCCAAAATAGGTATGCTAATGTCGATCTATTTACACAACAATTATTGTACGTGCAGGTTCAATATTAATTCTTGCAAAATTTACCAGATAATAACCTAACGCGATAATTAGTTACGCGACATCTAAAAAGTTTCTTACCTTTTGGTTGTTCTTCTGGCTTAATTACGTGATCAACAGGTAGAGGTAGTTCTTCAATTAAAATATATAAGTAATTTATTATTTGTTATTTGTTTCATTTTTTTAGGTAACTGGAAAAATGCCTACCGTACCAGAAAAAACGAAAAGAAATTGTACCAGTTTTTTTAAGATTTACTACCAGCGCAAAAAAGCTTACAAGTATATATACCTAAATGTGCATCTAATATAAATGTGGTCTTACCTTGTGGTAGATATGGTTTAATTACTTGAAAATCTGGTACTTCAACTAAAAACAAGTTATTCATTATTTGTATACATATATTATTAGTATATATATAAATATTTGTCTTTTCTACCTAATTATTTAAAATATCTTACTTTTATCTGGTATCTCCTCTGGTTTTATTGCAGGAAAGCCAAGAATATTTGGTACTTCAACTAAAAAATATGTTATTTGTTATTTGTATTTATGATTCCATTTACTTTACATATATATATATTTGGCTGATAGAGCAATCAGACTGCACCTTTTCGACTTTCAGATCTTACCAATTTGACTTTTAATCCTTATCAAGTTTCAAAATTTACCTTCTTCCACATCAAGTGAAGTCTTTTCCTCGTCAACTGGATGTATTTCTGCGGTTGTCTTGTTCTTCCATTCTTTGGGAAGGAAAAGCCCTTGGCATTGCGTCACCAAAACAAGAGTAATCCCAACAATTAACATTTGCATTGAAACCATGATTCCTTTATGAGAATAATAGCAAATATAGTTTATGCCTTATAAATAGTTTTAATTGTTGTACTTTATTTGATATCACACTATGTAAGTGATTTTCTAATTTGATTTATTTAACATGTAATCAATGTAACATATAGCAAATAAATAGTGACTACTTTTTCCTTGTCGACCTCACGACGATTACAAAATTCAAAAGAAATAAAGTTCATAAAAATTTTCAAAGAATGTACAGTCATATGAAATTCATTTGGACAAAAAATGGAAAATGAAAGTCTGTCCAATCTATAAACAAGAAAAATTGAAAAACCACGGAAACCCCTCCTGGATCAGGTTTCTGGCAGTAGATAATTTGCCAGAACACCTCCAGTGGCTGCCTCCGGACTTTTACCTTTGCCAACTTCCAATTATGCAATTCCTAGAGTTTTCCAGACTGCTTTGATGGATTGCTTTTGAGATATTTAATGTCTTATCGTCCAATTTATACACTTGAGAAAGGTAAGTACGTACCCCCTGATTATTCGTTCACCACTATAAGTAGAGCATAAGAAATATGATTACTCTTCTTTCATCACATTGATTTTACCGGATACTTTCGTGTCCAATCAGGGAGGTCAATTCAGTTTTCAGATGATATTACATTCTGTATAAAAATAATATACTAGAATAATTTGAGTTTTCTGTTTGTAAGAAATTTGAAAGCTGAAAATGTGTGAAAATGTATGAAACTCTTACTGAGAGTTCTGTCAGATGGGGCTTTTGTTTTTGGACTTTGAAATGGGTGGGGATTTTGTAATTGTAGAGATTAAATCAGATTGTTAGTATGCTCTTATGAATAAGTTAATTTACATGAAAAATATCAGATTTCCATGTTTTTTTCTTTAAACATTTAATTTTACACAAGGAATCCCACATTCATATTCTCGAAATGGATTTTTGGCCTAACCAATAAGCTAAGTGATTTTAGTGCAGTAAGTAAATGTAACAATTTATAGTGCCAACAATTGAGTTCAAGTTTTTAAAGACACAAGGCGTAACCAGTCGAGTAAAGATTTTGCTACGTTATGGTACATCACCATATCACAAATTTGTCGGTCCCTCGTATCTCTCTAAAGTTGAACTTTTCTTTCTACATATTTTCGACAGAATTGGAGCTTTTCTTGATTTGTATAGTGCTAGTTCTATTCGCGATAACCATGCTTTACCTCTCTTTCGTCTCTACTACTTCGCGGGCGTATACGAATATACGTTAGGATCAACACGCGATGGAAAGGCACTGACTTCGATTGTCAAGCCACCACTATATAATGACTCCGTAAGCCCTTCCATTGGCCCCAGTTTATTACAAACAAAGGGAACAGTGGGAGAATGACACCCCAATTCACTGTAAGTATCGCATAAGAATCTACGAAAAATAATACAGTTGCGTAACTTCTTGTCTGTGCCCTTACCCACTGCCAAGGCTCAACTTATACCCTTCACACCCCGCTTCCATTAAATTCCACTATGCGGACAAATCTGTGCCCCACGAATCGACTTTACAGTCCTTGGCCCCACTTTCCAAAATTCACCTTGTGTTCTCTCTTTACAAACCATAGCAGATTAACCTTCGAGAGTTTAAGAAGGCTCAACGGTCACGGTCTTGCTTTTCATCAACTACTACTCAGCAAGGTGGTTCTTTATTACCCCAACGCTTCCTAAAAGGGTAGCTCTCTGACTATTTGCAATAACCCGATCTAGACACTTCCCATCTGTAAAACACAGATTTCGTAGCTCTTTAACCCAAAGAATAGAATTAGAGAATATAAAATTTTTCCAATCGTTTAATAACTAAAGCATCAAAAATCTAATAAAACAAACAAATCTTGTGCTCGTGTGCGTATTTCGTACAAACTGCCAAACCTTAAAAGAAAAAGGAATGAATAACAATGATCTGACTATAAAACGCTCTTTCTTCATGGGTATAAAATAAACACAAATTGACAACTTTATTGGAAAAGGGAAATTTGATCCAAAACCTTTCCTTGTTTAGTACATGTGAGGACAAAATTGAAAATAGAAAGTATTTTAACTTTGAGCGGGTCGATAATTTAAAACCAACAAAATTACCAAGAAAGATCATAAAAGAAGTAAAAGGTTATCCAATTCACATGTAGCAATTTTTTCTTATTTTACCAAAACATTTGTAAATTCAATTAAAAAAATAAAAAGGTCTCGTGAAGGTCCGAGTTATTGAGGGCCTACTGTACATACATACGCGAGCTTGTTTTAAAATCTTTCGTTTTGCAAAATCTTAAAAACATTCAAAGACCAAAGACAAAAATTATTTGCGACCTTTTTCAAAGACCAATTTAATTAGCAGACAACTAACTAACTTTACATCCCATGTTGCAATGCGCGAGGCGGTATAGATGTGACGATCTACGAGCATCACGTAATTACATAATGTGATCCGAAATGTTTGGGAGAATACAAAGAGTTGACAACAAATATCCTCCCATAAAATGATTACTATAAGTCTCTGACTTCTTTTAATTCTGGGACCAGAGATTTTATAGAGAACCCATTAAGGTAAAGTGGCACTCTATTTCCGTTTTCCTTTTCATTAACGTGACATTGTAAAGAACTTTTGATATCCGTTGTGTCACCTAATTCCCAGTATTGGATTGTTAATTTTAGTTTACTTAGTGGTTATGCAACATAATTTCAAAAGTTTCTTCATCACAATAATTCCCAGCTCCTTTTGGGAAATTAATGTTTTTTAAACTGACTTTTCAGTAGTAAGTTCAATTTTCAAATTGAAATTGCCCGCGTTTGTGGAATCTAAACACGTTTGGTACCATTCCATAGGAAATTTAATTCTCTTTCAGATAACTCTCACTCAAGCAACGACCTTTATTTTAAAGTAGTCAAAAGTTACGACTTCATGAAGCAGATACAGAATTTTGGACGCCCCCCTAGGCACATATTCAAACACTTAAAGGGTTAATTCGGCGGATGATAACAATTTTAATCTAATTCCTTAGATTTTAAAGCTATAGTGTTCTTGATTTGAATTCTAAGTTCTAAAGTAAACTAATGAAAAGAGAGTAATATTGATATTTACTCACATAGTAATTGGTATTATCTTTTTTTAATCAAATGTCAATTATTGTTAAATTAGTGCTGTAGGATTTCTTAACACATCCAAGTAATGAGAATATTAGCAATTTCCTCAACACAACATCGTGTATATTCACAGAACATATGGAACTTTTCATTATCATTTCCACCGTCTTAATATTATCATAACATTAACTT
Source organism: Dendronotus venustus (assembly GCA_031834005.1). Taxonomy (NCBI): domain Eukaryota; kingdom Metazoa; phylum Mollusca; class Gastropoda; order Nudibranchia; family Dendronotidae; genus Dendronotus; species Dendronotus venustus. Next base: position 6,486 of record JAUEKX010063027.1, read on the forward strand.
TCCATGGAAATTACAAAAATGTTAAGAGGTAAATTATTTGAATTTTGTATAAACAAATGATATGATGTTAAACTTGATATGAGGAAAACGTATTTCAAATAATTGAAGAATTTATAATTATTATATTAAAACCCAAAAATTCCGGCCAAAATTGACATTGTGAAAAGATTAGTTGGAACTGACAAAATATGAGTATAGGAAAATTCGAGAGAAAACACAAAATTCTGTGATGATAATGTGATTTGTATAGATGAAATTTTAGATATTTTAGGTTTACTATTAAAATATATACACAAAAATATGAGAAACTTGCATTGAAAACGTAAAATGACGATTTGTTACAAAATTGAAAAAAAAAATGTTATTCCGCCGAAATTTTTCACTTTTAATGTATTAACTTTTAACGATTAACTATTTGGAGAAGAAAAACTTTATTTGTAAAAATAATCTTTATTTAAAGACAATTATTTTGGTACCTAAAATAGTACTGATACTGGCACATCATTGGTCGACAGTTTCCTTAAAATGTTGAAACTTAAAGAAAAAATGATCTAATCGCGCTAGTTAATCCTTATTTTGTGACAGAAAGCTTTTACGAAAAACACTGGTTCCTTAAATTAAGCATGTTATTGCATCTTAGTTAACCAAAGTAATTTTATTATTTTAAAATTTGTTACAAAATAACTCCAAAAACTGTAACAATAATACTCTGAATAAACAAGGGAACAAACTTCATTACACTGCTAAGAAAAAATACCAGCGTGAGGACAAAACCAGTTTTATCTGTTTGACAGTTTATCCTCTAAATAAAATATACTCTGTAATAGTTCCTGTAATTTTTCAGTTTTATAATTTCTGAAGGACATTTTGCTTCATTTAAGTTTACGTAAAACTCTCATCATTTCTATGGTATAAGAACTTTCTAAATAATAGTGTGTGTATTGTATTATAAAGAATTTTCTTAAACAACGGTTGAACAACACGTTTTGCATGCAAAAGAATTATGTTTATAACGGTTTTCCTTCCAGTTGATCCATGAAATACGGTCTCCCGTTGCTCTCCTTTCGAGCTGTGAGTATTTCAAAGCCGGTCTCTGTCAACAGAAACATTTGTTCGAATCGAGCCAACCGTTTGCCGTCCTACAAATAAAATCAAGCGAGAAGAATCTCAGTGAGTTTACCCCAATAGATATCACCCTAGTTCCAAACTATTTTTGAAAATATCAAGTCCCGTGAATGGCAACTGTACCAGGTAAACAAGCTTCTTTTATCTGATTGTTTAAAAAATACCCTTTTATGAATTCGAACCCTTTTACAAAAGATTTCAACAGTAAAATTTTAGAAGCACCCTGCTAGATCAAATAACGAATTTTAAATCTCTCACATTTAATCTTCCTATAATTACCACCACATGTTTTACAAAGTATGTCGTTTTTAAAACTGAATATCCCATTGTTAATTAAAAATTTGAAAAAAAGAACTGTTTCATAAATATTATTTGTTTCTTCAAATAAAAAAGTTTAATAAAAAAATATAGATTGACTACGGTTACTTTAGTAACAGCTGTCCAATCGTCTCGCTATAAAATATCTTGCCACGTACCTATAAAAACTGATTTAATAAAAATGTTATCAAAACTAACTCGTCTTCGACATAAAGGGGGGACCTTTTTGCTCACTCCTCATTCTTTCTCGGCTCATTTTCAAACTCAAACTAATTTTTTATTCTTTATAAAACGAACAAACGAAAGTGGCTTAGTTTTTGATACCGTCAATTTGAAGCAGTAATGAACACGAAGGAAAAAGTTAAAACGTTGACTCAAAAAAGTAATCTATAAATAGCAGTACCAGTAGTTATCGGTTATAGTGAATAAAAAAAATCTTCGACTTTAACTTTAATAAAATGCATGCTATGTTTATCTTGATAAAGGTTTATGGAGGGCAAAAGTGTTAAAAAATGTGTAGGTCGAATTTAGCAACAAAATCTTCTCTCAGATAAGATACTATAATTATCGAATTTACAAATGTCCTTCGCAAAGAAGTTAAATCCACGCTAATATAAGATCCAAATAAGATTCTCTATTTTTTGAGAGAGCCTCTTAAGTACTTTGTATGAGCGTTAACAAATCTGCTATCCAGAGGCGTTGTGTTTGAAATGAAAGATAAATCATTATCTTTCACCTCAAACCCAAACATCCCTACATTGTATACATATGAAAGAGATGTATCTAGAGGATCGGCAAACACATGTGTAGGAGAGCAAGAATACAATTACATATGTTCAGAAGCCCTACAGGAATAGCATTTTTACTCTCTATTGCAGATGTTGCAGATCTTCTGGATTCTTCTCTTATTTTAATGATCAGAGACAGATCCAGGATACGTCTACGTCTTCTTAGTGGATTAAGAAAAAACGCAGAATTATTGAATTTACAAGAAGGCACAAAATCAAAACGTCATTAAGAAATAAATTTATGGAAGGAAAACATTTATAGCACCATGAGCCTTACCAAGACTTATTGCATTTAATTCCGTTCTGTTTTCTTAAGGACAATTAAAGACTTCTTTAATTCTTGAAACATCTGAGCAAGAGAGGTGGTCTCGCTGTCTCATGATTTGTTGTTTAGATGGATTGTTTGCAATAATGGTAGGTTTGGTTTTGTCGAGGGGGAAATCGACTTTTATATTGCATAATACCTATAGAAGGATAGGGGAAAGTGTCAAAACTATGTAGAGAAGTATATAGAGGGTTGACAACATCTTTGAAGGAGAGTGAAAGACCATTATTTTTTAGTGTTTCTCAACAGATAATCGTCTTTTTGCTCTCCTACACATGTGTTTGTCGACCTAAAGCATGATTCTTAGCACGAAAATGACTTTCTTAGTTAGCTAATTTCAGACGGAAAAACAAACGTTTAGTGTAATAGAGAAACATCCAACCATCCTGTATTTTATGTTATCTCCGCCATCGGCAGATTGTGCACTAACATGAGAAATATTTTTCCAAAGATCACGATTTTGGGTTGCACCATTCAACTCATAGACTGGGAGGTTTGACCATTGATGTACATTGTCACGCCAACGCTTACCTGGTCTACCGCGATTTCGCCTACCCTCAACCATGCCTTCTAGGGCAATTTTTGAGTAGCCAGTTTGTGAGCGTTTTATGTGGCCGTAGAGTTTTAAGACTTTGCTCTTGATTAAAGATGTTATAGGTGTAAGATTGGTGGTTCTGCGAAGTTCGGTGATATGAATATGATCTAGCAGTCGATGGTTAGTCATAAAACGCACCATGTGATTCTGGAAGGTCTCAGCAGTCTGAATTAGTTTTGTTGTCCAGTTCACACATTCGAAACCATACAGGACGACTGCGAGTATTTTATGTTATGGATTAAAAATTAAAGCAGTTGTTAGGAAACACTATGAAATAGATTGTACATACTTCCGTAATCGTAAGGACCATGATTGATTGTAGGAATCTTATCAAACTGGATCAGATAAACTGTGAAAAAAATGATATTAATGATTGGAAAATTTGCATATAGTTGAACTGATTTGTCAAGTTCTTTAAACTCCGGTTCAATATAAAAGTAGTTTATATTATTTGAAAACCCTACTCGTTTCAGTGTAATCTTTACTTAACTTTTGTTGATTCTTTGTTATTACAAGATGTATTTGAATTAATGGTTTTTTCGTTATTACAATAAAAGTAAACATTTTGTGAAAAGTAAAACAGCCCCTTTACTAAAACTACTTAATTGTATATTCTATTTTTTCTCTAATTTTTTTTTATTTTTTATATATATATAAAACCAAAAAATAAGCATCAGAAATATAAAAACTTTAAAAAAGATGACGAAAATTTATAACTATTAGCAAGCCATCTTCTTTTTTAAAGTTTTTATATATATATATATATAGTGGACACAGGAACATGGAATAGATGGACGACTGTATTAAAATGAAGTATATATATATATGCAACCATCCTTGCAATATTTACAAATATTTTGTAAAAAACGATTAATATAATAAGTTTCTTATTCTTTTAGGAAAAAACTTTCTTGATGCTCCAATATCTTGTTTCTTATACTTTTCGCCTGCGCGTATTTGAGAAGTATTTATTGCTACACTTACTTGGCATAATGTTGCTTTCATCCAATGTGATATAATTATCACGATCACTTCTTTGATGTTCGTGCAAAACAACCCCTTTACTTGAACAACTGTCGTGTAATTCGAGTTGTTGACCTGTCCATCCATTGAGTCCATGCTTGTCTACTAGTAGTCGATTAACACCTGGTTTTAAAAGAAACATTTGATTTGATATGATTTTTGATTCACTTAATTTGTTAGTGATGTGCATTTTTACGTGTAGGTACCGACAGCTTTAGGTTTCACATTTTTTCAAAATCTTAAGGTGCCACATTTCTCAAATCTGCGACTATACAGACTCGTAATTGACTCGTAAAAGTAAATAGAGTATCTTTTTCTTGTATTTTATCTTAGAAAATTTACCAGTCGACTTCAAACCTTTACCTGTTTTATTTTCAAATTTTACCTGTCAAACCTTAGTGTCAATTTTTATTTACTTGACTTTCACATCTTACCCATTGACTTCTAAACCTTACCTTTTCGACTTTCAGATCTTACCAATTTGACCTTTAATCCTTACCTATTTGACTTTCAAACTTTATCAAGTTTCAAAATTAACCTTCTTCCACATCAAGTGAAGTCTTTTTTTCGTCAACTGAATGTATTTCTGCGGTTTTCTTGTTCTGCCATCCTTTAGAAAGGAAAAGCCCTTGGCATTGCGTCACCAATACAAAGATAATTCCAACAATGACCACTTTCATTGAAACCATAATTCCTTTTTGAGAATAAAAGCAAATACAGTTTATGGCTTATAAGTATTTTTAATAGTTGTACTTTACTTGATTTCACACCAATTAACGATTATCAACCAATTTACTAATTTAATCTATTTAACATGTAATCAATGTAACCTATAGCAAATAAATAGTTACATAAATTCTCAAACTTCGCCAAATTAACCTCCATACTTAATAACATCATCACTATCACCATCAGGTCGAGATGTTAAACTCTAATTGAAGTAACCAGCTCCCTTCGTTTATCCCTGTCTGACATAGCACCTGGTAAAAGGCTTGCCTCCAATCCGATGTCGTCTGAGAGCTGGTTGATAAATGTTCTGTATGGTCTACCAACGGATATCTTTCCGTGGCTAGGGGACCATAGCAGAATGTCACTAGAGAAGTTTCCTGTTGCTTCGTTAAAGTCTAAGTAGTAGAGTCGTAGAGTAGTATAGATTCTACTGTTGCACGGAAGAACTGTTTCTTAAGCTTCTCGGAGAGTGTAGATTTCCAGACAGCACTAAAGAAGTTATCGAGGGCAGCCCAAGCTTTTGCTTTGCGAATTTCAATGTCCTTTGCAGTTGATTGGATCTTGCTACCAAGGTAGACAAACTCATTGACGGATTTTATTGCTTTGTTGTTTTTCGATACAAATCACGCCTTGCTGGGTAAAGTACGACTCAATGTAAAGAAGACCTGGTTCAGGAAGACCGCGAACTGCAATGTCGTCAGAGAATGAAGAGTTAGTCGATGAATTGACCTGCTTACAGGAAGAAAAACCAGGCTTCCTTATGTCACCACGGGAAATAGAAAAGCACAAAACTTAAAAAAACAATTTCTCATATTTCAAAATATTGCAAAAACAATTCTGAGGGAGTATACTTTTTGTTCTTGGTTTTCCCTTTTAATTTCAAACATTTTATTCCAATTGATAGATTTATTACAGATGGACATGCATTGTTCATTTTTGAGTGTGACCTTTTCAGACCGTTCTTAAGCTGTTCTGCTCGTTCTCTGTATGAAGGCAAACTTCATATTGGTTTAGAGTCCTTGAAAACTTCTCGATACATCAAAAGATCTCCATTTTTTTTGTGATGACATTTCGCATGATTTCAGACCGTGCCGATATATTGCAGACCGGAAACCTAATATTGTTTGGAAAACAAGCGGCCGCTCCTTTTTTACGTACTTTTTAAAAAGCATGAAATTAATTCTAGCGAAAGTAGACGGCCGCCTGTTTTGCCCCTTATTATTTTTGTTTAGATTTTTAAAAAATGATTCAAATCAGCCACGATAGTTGATTGTTGATACGGTATTATTAACTATAGCATGATGACTGTAGCAGCTAGCGATAGCCATGGCTGGATTAATTTTTTCCTTTTTTTTTTTTATCTAAAACTATTTTTGTCTTACCTAATTAAACTAATGTAAAACCTAATTGCCTGAGAGGAAAATTTTTAAAATTCTAATTGCCGGGGGTGGGGAGGACGTCTGAATACAGGACCTAAGATTATTAGGTTTGTTATTGTATTTTATTTTAGTTGTTGTGGTTTAAAACAGAAAACATAACATAATAAATATATGATATGTATGATATGAAAATGATAAAAAATAACTCCAACACGTACACATCAATGTGATTTTATTAATTTAATTCCCAAACCATTTGATATATTAATAGCAGGCACAACGGAAGCTTTCGAGAGGTGGTACGGCGAGCAAAGTGAGAATCCCACGGGGGTTCTAGGGGCGAAGCCTCCTTAAAAAATATTTATATTTTTACACTTAAAAAATGGTTTAAACGCCATGGAAAAAGAGCTTCATAAGAAATACACGTATTTTTCTTTATAAGCAACCGGTTTATAAGCAACCCTAGGCAAAACATTAAATTTTTTAAGCAACTTTC
>JAUEKX010063138.1:0-13261 GCA_031834005.1 Dendronotus venustus
CTAACACCATCTCATTCTGTCTGCTAGCCCCACTTTGTCGCCCAAACTCGAATCGTATCGTTACTTTTCTCATTATTCGTTTATTCGCTTATTTATCATTGTCTTTGTGCTTCGAAATACACATATCGTTTTGGCTTAAAATTTTACTCGTCGTTATCTGGGGGGTCCCCACCGCTTACCATTATTTATTATAATTTTGGTCATATGGATAAAACTTCCACACTCCGGAGAAACTTGCAATCGTCGGAATTAAATATATATTTAAAAATTTTGCAAGAAATTATTTTTAAGGATTCATAAACAAATACAAATACAAGGTATATATATACTTCATTTATGTTGTCTTCGAACAGTTAAACTTTTTGATTAAGTGAGTAGAAAACTTTGCTTTTAGAATCTACTACTTTATGTATAGGGTTGAAAAGAGTTAAATGTAAAATAATAATAAATTTTAGGTTTAGAACTTAATTGCACTAAATTTTATTTTTATTTTTGTTACTTACATTATATATTATATCAATATAATATCAATAGTGATTACTTTCCTTATTTTGTATGCTATATGAAATTACATATAAAATTGTGAATAATAATACATATATATTATTATATATATATATATCATTTCAAATTTTAATAAATATTCTTCTTTGAAACTCTTAAAAAAACATTCCTTAGATAAAAGCATTTATTCCCAAAAGATTAAAAATAAGAAGAAATAATCTAAAAGAGCTTGCCTATAATCCAGGATGTCTTCTTTTATTTTGAAGTTGTTTGTTTTTTGGTTTTCTTTAATAATTAATACTAATATTATTATATCATACTTTGTTATTATGTATCATATATATATATATATTAGCTGAGATGCCGGGCTAAATACTGGCCCGTTTGATAATGGCCATGTACACTCAATAATGGGTTTCCTATTTCGATAAAGTCTTTCAGGTTAACCCCATCTTGTTTATAAATAGTAAGTTTCTATAAAGTCAAATAATCTTAAAAATAATCTTTTCTTATCTCTTCTATTCTACCCCAAATTCCTAGCATTCTTTAGCACCTCGTCACAATTTCCTTGTTTTTGTCACTTAACAATGCAATTACTTCATGTGATACATCTTAGGTGGATTAATTTTTGGATAAACTAAATTTATTTATTACCCTAAATTTACTTACTCTCAGGTTAAGAGTAATCATTTATTTGGAACTTAAGAATACTCTTACTTGTATTTAAAAAATGTGGATGCTTATATAACCCTAGTAAAAATTAGCATTTTAGTGTTTTACAATCCTTTTTCTCTGTAAAACAACAAAAAAAAACAATGACAAAAATGTTAGGCCTTAGCACTGAAAGTTTCATATTTGATTTCCTATAACTTTATATTACTACAGTAGATTTTGCCTCTAAGTTCCATTTTAATTTATATATTTGTTGAAAAATAATAGCAAGCCAAAACAAAATAGATATCAGTGCAGCTTTGAAAAATCATCACAGAATTGTAAGAAATATAGCTAAACATTACAACCCATTTCAAACTTTCATATATACATATTGTAATTAACAAATTCTTATTACCTGCCTTTAATTTGTATCTCCCTACATACTATATATATTACATAAAGCTTAAATTAGACCAGAAGATCCACCACACATACACTGACATGGTATTACTTTGCACAATCACCTGTGGTAAATATAATAATATCCAGTACATCTCAGATAGAGAAAGTAAATATTGTTTCTTACGTTTTCCCCAAATCTCATAACACGGAAAATCCAGTCTTCAGCAGATTTGGTCCTCGCTAGCTGACGCTCAGGCGACAAGTGCACAGGAATGAAAACTATACGGAGAAATACCATTATTTTTCTTTATGCGTTGTAAATTTTAAAATTATCCTCAAATTGATAGTGTTTTTTTAATCTTTTTAGTTTATAATCAATTTTAATTTTAAAACAAAAAATTCAAGTTATTCTTTTTTGCACATAGTCTAAATTATTACTTATAATATAAAGGGTTTTGCAGTATGGAAAGTTTCTCTAATTGCGTAATTAATAGTTTATATGCGTTATTAACAGTTTTTTTTAAATAAATAAAAAAAATTATAGTGTATATAATGTAATTTTTAATCTAGAAACAGCAAAACAGTTAAAATCTGTTATTGTGTTATATTGTATTATTTAAAATTCCAAAACCGGGCAAACAGTGTTCTCTTCCTCCATCTTCGACGGAAAAAAGTAAAAATAAAAACGGATATCGGCTGCCGTAAAAAAATGAAGCCCTCCACCGGGGTTAAAAGTAGCAAGAGGTTTACGAGAAAGAAATTTTTGAAGTCAATCATTACTTTTGATAAATAATAAATAATAGCAATTCAAAACTATTCACGACTATTTTTCCTAAATAACCTTAAAAATATTTACTAAATTTCCAAAGGAATCTTCTATTTAACTATATTTAATTATAACATTTAGTACAACGGTGGAGTGCAAAACAATTATGACCATGATGCATTGCGTGACGGCCAGCAAGTTGGTTTGTCTTCGAATTTTACCGGGTCAATGGCGAACCACTCTGATCGTTGGTACTTTTCAAAAGAACAAATAAAGTCCTCACCCTCTGTAAAAGATGGAATCGACCATTCTAAAGAACTTGGTTATCGTCAACAATGTGCAAACCTTGTGCAGGATATTGGACAGAGGCTTCAAGTGTACATAAATTTACTTTTTCTGTACATTCTTTTACCCACATAATACCATATTTATGCATTTATAGTCCTCTGAACTTGCAAATTTTTGGTTTTATAGAACCATTATTTTGTTGCTCATCACATTGCAGTTGTCTTTTGTAATGTTTATACAAAATTAAACACAGAAATTGTTGTAATACCAATTTTAAACAGTATTTTGATGGTTATTTTGAGAGTTTTTTGGGTTAAAATCTATGAAAGTGAAAGTTATATTTTATTTTTTATTTGAGATATAGTTGATTAATAACTATTTAAAACTATACCCTTTAATATCATTTTGATTAAATGCAAAAATATAATGAACCACAATACTAAATGTTTTAAAATATGTACATATAGCTAGTGACCTTACATTGCACAAAAGCACAGATTATTATCAAATTAAAAACCAAACTGATTCAACAGGACTCGGTTCAACAGAAAGAGTTTATTTAAAAATCTTCCCAAACATTTTTTAAATTATAACATGTTTCACAATATGGTTTAAAAACATGGCTCTATAATTTCCTTTTAATAGATTGATTTTGAGTGACGTATTTTGTTGTTGTTTTTAATTAAACACGGTCTTGGGCAACATTAAGCAATCACTGCGATTCTTTTTGCCTCTGAAACTAGCACATGCACATATGCTGGCAAAAATGTAAGCCTTGGTATCCCTATCTTTATTATTTTTCTCTCAAATTGATTAAAACAGGAACAACCAATGTTAAAGTCCTCATGATAGCTTTCCAAAACATGTTTGTCTAAAGAGTAGGGTGGTGCTTTGGCTTATCAGATAATGAAATTAATGTATCCTAATTGGCTGGGGAACATGTGTCTCAATTTGACTAAAAGTTCTTATCAAAAACAATATTTCTGTAATATTGTTGTAAGTTTCCAAAACGATGCTAAACTTTTATTACAAACTAACTATTTAAAAAAGGTAACTTCAATTACTCGCACACCAAATTGGTAGCTTGTTCATGTTAAACTTAAAATTTGGAACTTTTATGTGATTTATATTTCAAATTAACAAAAGTGAAGGGGAGTGACTTTAGTTGAATTTACTTTTGAATTTTCCCTAATATTTAGAATTATTAAAAGTATGAAATTGTTGTCAAATTAAGATACTTTTTTTCTAAATTGGGACATGTTAGGGAATTTTGCACTATCGTTACTCAATCAAAATCTGTGCCATACTTAGAGTTTCAAAATTTTGTTGGTATGCATATAAAAACTCAAAGAATTTGCTTTTTTCAAATTTCAATGTGCAAAATAGCATAGAAAATATCTAAAATAAATTGCATTGAAATCAACTATATTTTTAATAAGAAATTAAAAAAGCACAGAAATTCTTTCTGGGAAGTTAGTAAATCTAAAATAATGCAAAAATATGTGTAAAATATTAATAAAACAATACAAATTTCTTTCACTGAGCCAATGGAAATCCTGATATATTTTTGTTTGCTTTTTCAGAAATCAATTGGTGATTAATACGGCTATTGTTTACATGCACAGATTTTATATGTACCATTCTTTTGATAAATATAAGCGATTGGTAAGTTTATTTTGGAGCTGTATTATTAAATTGAAGCATATTGAACTTTTATTACTCTTTCAGCAACAAATTAGGACACATCACATGTTGCAATCTGAATTTTAGTTTTACAAAGCTACTTGTAGCTACTTGTACCTCTGAAAAGCAGTTGACCATCAATAGCGTACCTTATTTTGAATGGATGTAAACAAACATCTTTCCAAGTCTGTAACTTACAACAATTTCATCCACCAACCTATACAGCAAACTAAAATAAGTGATAGCAAGATGCAGGTGTCGTGATTGTGTGCAGAACAATTTTTTTTTTTATATTAAATTATCAAATAATTAAATATGGGCTTGTGCACATTGATCAGTTGACATCTCAAATGCCATCATGGTTTTATTATTATAAATGCGTATGTTAAAGCCTGATTTGAAATTAACCAATTAAAGCATGATTACAGCGTTACTTAAGGCGCTCATTTTATACACACTGAATAAAATTATAAATAACGAGAAATAGTGCAGTGTGTAAAGACCTTTTATTTCACTCACTCGTTGACGTTCGACGAACATCGGTCTTGTCTTGGGAGCTCCAATTTAAAAGTGCAAACAAATGTAGTTTACAACAATATTTTTTGATAATTTTTGGTTTGTTTGACAACCCATACGGTTAGTAGAATATACGTTGCATCAAAAATGTAAGTCTGCTGATTAGTTTGTTTACATACGTTTAAAATAAGGTACGCATTCAAAAATTTGGTAAATCCTTGGTATGATATAATAATATGAAATGGTGAATAAAATTTTAAATCTCTTATATACAGGTTATGGCACCATGTTTCATATTTCTTGCTGCAAAGATTGAAGAAATGCCAAGAAAACTGGAACATGTCTTAAAAGCTGCCAAATCATGCTTAAAAGAACCTGCACTAGATGTTAAAAGTGATGTAAGGCAATGTCTTTCACTATTTTTTACCAATAAAGATTTCTATGCATTATCAATCATTATTATTCTTGATGTAAACCTGACTTCATACATCAAATTTTTCTTTGTATTTTAGAAATACATGCAAGAACAAGAAACACTTGTGAACAATGAGAGTATACTGTTGCAAACATTAGGTAAGTATTAAATTTAAGATGACTATACTCAGTCAAGTAACATAAATAACATAAAATTTTTAGTTAATTTTTTACTTTATGTTTTTTGTTCACATATACAGAACTGGATTGAATGCTTGGTCAAATGGTTGCTGTTTTCTTGTTATTTTGATTTTAATACTTTATTTATTATAGGGTTTGAAGTTTCCGTTGATCATCCAAACACATTTGTTGTAAAATGTGTGCATCTTGTGAAAGGTATAAGCTAGGATCAATTAAGAAAATCAACAACACCAAATCTCTCAATGAGTTTTCATTTACTTTCTTATTTTATTGAGATATATATTATTTCTGTGAGCAAGGGAGATATATATTTGTAATTTCCGTATAGGGTAGCTATGAAAAATATCTCTTCTGACAGAATAAAGTAAACAAACATCACTAAAAAAATTAGAACAGCCAGCCTCGGGTCAGATTTTACTAGTTATTTAAAAAAAGATGTATAGCTTCTAAAAGTGTAATGCCTATAGATTAAATAATTGATTTCACAAGGATTTTTTTTTTACACTTTATAAAGTGATTATTTTGGATATAACATAGTAAAAAATAATCTGATATGCAAGGTACCAAGCTTTAATTCCAAGTTTTTGTTTTATGTAATCTTATTGAGAGAGAGGTCTTGTCTGATTGGAAGGTTATTTATTTTTCATATTTTTATATATTTTTCACATTAAAAGAATCTATGACTATGGGTTTAATATCAATAATATAAATGGGATGATTAACCCTTTCCATGTCTTGTCAAAACTGTTTTTAAACCAGGACATCAATTGAAAAGTCTTCTCATTCTGTAATATGACGTAAGAGTGAAAGATTGTGCTCCTCGAAAGGATCTTAGAATGCAAATTGTACATATGATTTTTGTGGTATTTTAATATCACTTGCTTTATTCAAAACACTCATAATTCTTTGTAATAAATTAAATCAATAAATACAGATATATGACAATTGAAAATACATTTATAAAGATACAACTATTAAAAATGCATATATACTGAAGGTATAGGGATATAGCAATATGAAGATCAATATATATACACACAAGCTGAGATACAGAGATAAAATGTAGCTAATATATAGAGATAAAACAATTGAAAATATAAATTTACGAAGATACTTGGAAAAAAGTAGCGACTAGTAATGAATTTACTGTTGTATTATAAAGAACATGATTATTTTTAGAAAGCATACTTCAATATACTTGGTAAGTAAAACGTAATTTAGAACAGTAAAAAAAAAATCCAATCAAGTATTATAATTATGTTGAGGAGCATTTTGCTCTCCTCAGAATGAGAAGATTGAATATCTTTTTCCAGTACCCCAGAATACACCTGTTTTTGCTGAACAATTATATTTATATTAATTCAATACCTGTCATAGATTCTTCTTTTGTTCTGTTAACAAGCTGCCCAATTCTTTTAATTTGAATAATCATTTGATGCAAGTCAATTGTTTAGACAAAGTGATTTAGCTTGGTGCTTGTTTTTGTAAGTTATTTGTGACCAAATGTATATACCCTGGGTGAGATTTTATACACACATTTGTGTTGTAATGATTCTCACTCTATTATTTCAGCCAGCAAAGAGCTTGCACAAACAGCTTACTTCCTTGCTACTAACAGGTAAATAAAAGTTAGTGGTGTTGTTTAAATACAAACTTGTTGTCTGTGTGTAAGTTTGTGCTTTTTACAGGTAGGTATAAGAAATCCCTTCTAATGGACATGCTGTTGTTTTGTGCTTAGGGAAAAACAGAATCGTTAGTGTTTGTTCTTATACTATGAAAATCAAAGGTTTCAAATTGTTGTTTTGAATATTGAACAAAAGAACATTTTAACAATTTAGTCTTTTTACTATGAACAAACATTTTTGCTGGAGATTTAAATGTATCGTAGTAGTGGGAGAAAAATATCAAAAATCTTACTTAAAATATTTCTGTTTTGAATCTGAATTTAAATTTCCAGCAAAAATAAGAATAGGCAATCAATTATGTGTCTTTGGGGTTCCTAGACTACATACTTTTATTAATTTCACTTAATTTTCACAAACACATTAGGTACTTAGGTGTGTTAATGTTTTTTATTCAAGGAGAATTAGTGGTAACAAATACATTAATTTATCAGACTTCCAGGTCGAGTAACTGATATTGTTACTTAAATTTATTATACAAAAGTTGTATGTGAAAATTAGTGTAATTGATTGTTTTATTGCCTTTTCTTGTAATTTATCATTGCATGCCTGTTCAGTTCAATTTGCAGCAATGATTTATAATTTTTGTTTTCTAACTAGTGCAACATTAAATTTTCATTCTGTTTAACCTCTTATTTTGTTTAATTTTTTAGTTTACACCTGACGACATTCTGCATCGAATTTAAACCAACAATAGTAGCCTGTGTTTGTATATACGTAGCATGTTTGTGGGCTAACTATATTGTATGTTTTGTTTAAGTTATTTTCTCTTTTTTATTATTTTGATATGTGGTTCTATGTAAAAATCCTATAAGAGTTTCATAGAACAAAAAGAAAATTATAATTTGAATACATTATAAAATTTCAAGAAAATTCTACAGAATTATTTTAGTTTTTGAATCCCTTAGGAACTATCCTTTTAATTATAGGTCTTGTACTTGATGTTTGTTGTTATAATAGTGTTCACAATTAAGCTTGTGTTTGTTTAGTGGGCTTCACAGCAAATCATATTTTTCTCTAGATTCCAGAAACTGACGAAAAGAATTGGTATGAGTGTATTGAACCAACTTGTTCAAAAAAACAACTAGAAGACTTGAGCTCGTATTTCATAAAAATTCTTGACTCAAGCCCAACAAGATTAAAAAAGAAATTGACATCTGGTGGTGCTGTTGTTTATAAGGTACATCTAATATTTTATTCAATTGGATAAGCTGCCTTATATTTTTTTTATTGAACCTAACTACTGAATTACAAAGATTACTTTAAGAACGTGGATTAGTGCTGGTATAAAATATGTAGTAATTCTTAAGCTATCATATAATTTTAAGAGATGAGCAAAATTATATGGCTCAAGAGTTCAGTAAAATAATGACAAAAAATAAATGTTTCAATAATAAAGATAATATAAATATAAAGATTTGAAAACTTACATCACAAAATGCATTTGCTTAAACTTTAAATTGTAAATAGCTATAACACATTTTTAATTCATATCCTTATTATATAATGTTTGCAAATTTTGTTGTAATTTAATTTTTCTTGATTTTTTTTCTCAGGAAGGAAAAGTTATTCAAAAGAATCCAGCACAGATAAACTCTTCTTCAAATGAAAAAAACACAACTTCAAATAATCCAAATAGTACATCCTCCTCGACCAAGCCAATTAGTAAGACACATTTAACGGGTATGCTGAAACCTCAATCTCATGAAGCAACACCACCACGGAGTAGTAGTTCTCACCATTCTGACCATCGAAAGCACTCTGAACATCCTCATAAAAACGATTTAAATGCTAAATCAAAAGACCCTAAAACACTACAAAAACAAGAACAGCTACGAATGGAACATAAAAGAAAAACATTGACTCCTGAACAATTTGAAGAGTATAAAAAACGGAAGGAGCGTGAAAAACAGGCATATTATCAACAAAAGAAGGCAGCAGCTGCAGCAGCAGCAGCACAACAGCAGCAACAAAACAAATCTGCTAATGGTAGCACTTCAAATGGAAGCACTAAGCCTAATAACTTACAAAAAGTGCATAACCATAACTCACACCATTCAGGAAGCCCTGCGAAAAAACAAAAACTTGAAGCACACCACAGTAATGGCACATCAGATTCTAAAACTCAAAACTCAATAGATCCATTACGTAAAAGTAACCATAACCTTGTATCTGGATTATCCATGAAACATCCAAAAGGATTATCTTCGTCAGGGTCTGACTCTGAGCATCATTCTGATAGCAGTAAAAATAGTCACAAATCGAACTTTACATCAAGTAAAAAGCACTCTAATTTACCTCCTCCTCAAAAAGTTGCTAATTCCAAAGCAAACGACAGCCATCATCAGCCACCTGGGAGCGGACGAAATAATTTCACTTTACCACCTCCACCACCATCAGTCACCACTAAGTATTCTTAATCATTGCTTTGCCTAATCACTTAAATAAAAATATAAGATGGTCTGCAATAACAACAACAGAAAAAAGAAAAAAATGTTTATTCAAAGGTCATGTAAAAAAAAAAAATGCATTTGATTTATTATTACTCTTAACTGCCTAATAAGTAGACAGAAGGTTTATTAGGCGGCTAAAAGTAGTTTATTATATTATATATAGAGATATACACATGATTATTTAAAATAATAAGTGATTCCAGTTTTTTTGGTTATTTTTAATTAGTGTCATTATTGGCAAAAGATTTTTTTATGCTTTCGTACAAAATTTCGTCCTTCCTTACTATAAAATCAATTTTTTTTTTTTTAATTTTTATTACTAGAGAATTCTATTGTTTGTGGTGTTTTAGTTTCGTCTATTTGTGCATAGATCTTTGTTCTTCATTTGCTTTTATTTCTTTTTTTATATTTTACTTTTCGGTTGCCTTTCTCTTGCTTTCACTATGTAATCTCTTTTACTGGAAAAATGCTTACTACTTTTTGGATATTATATTTTTATATATAAGTTTTTTTTTTAGTTGTATTTAATATTCGTAAAGTAATCTCGAAAATTAAGTCAAGTGCATTCTATCGCGTAGTCGCGTTTTAAATTTAATGTTTTTATATTGTACGCGCGCTCTAAAAATTGTTTTTTTAAATAGTGAAATTTTTTGTTTTTTTCTTTTGTTTTCTTCATTTTGAAGGATCACATTATGTTTATAATATTTCATATTTAATTGGTCTGTAAATCCTTATACCGGTGTATATTCGAACGTTTATCAATTCTTAAAATTTTACAACATAAAATTCGGTATTAATATAGAAAAATAGTTTATTGTGTGCGTGCATTGGTATATTGGTTTAATAGTTTGACTAAAAAACATAATCGATATTCTTATAAAGATGATAACCAAATCTCCTCGTCGTTACTTTTTTGTAAAATGTAAAGAAAAAAAACAACACTGTAAAGAAAAAAAATAGAAAACTTTTTAACCAGAAAAAAACATTGTAAAAAAAAGATAAAAGAAAAGAACCAAAAAAAACTTTAAATACTTCGTCTTTATTATTGCCAATACCCTTTCGTTAGCTATTGCCTTTATAGTGTGATGCCTAAAAAAAGACTGGATAAGGGTACTTTAGAAAAGTTAATGATGAGTGGGGATTCTTCTGCGTTTTTGCGTCTTCGATTTTTTATAACTATTATGACATTGAAATAGGCTCGGGTATGCTTATGCAAAAAATGGAAAGATCTAAATAAGGCTTATTTAATTTTTTTTTTCCCGAATTTTCTAGGCAAAGGGCTAACACCATTAAAGTGTTGGTAAGTTACTCTGAACAGAGTAAGTCGTCTCAATATGCTAATTTTTCAACAAAATATGAGCCTAGATATGCTTTGAGCGTTTATGTTAATAAAAAAAGTATATAGTGTTCCAAAGCGTTCAAAATTGGCAGTCCTTCAAGTTTAGCTTGCATGATTTAATCAGAAATTCAAGTACAATACATTGCCTAGGTTGTCAGTTATGTGACGGATTAAATAGCTTACTCTTAATTAATGTCTGTGACTCAATTGTAGAGTCGGGTTCAATCAACATAAACTGTCGATCTCATTTTAATGAACTGCTAGAAGCTAGACATATCATTTTCGAGTCTAACAACCCCCGCACAAAAAGGTTACGTATTGGAGATGATGCAATCTAACTTTGCTATACGCCAGCCCGTGCTATGATCACGTTTCATGCAAATTTGCTTGTTACTCCACACAGAAAAAAAAGATGGTATTCAGGCTAAGCGTCATTCAGATATTTTTTCTTGTTGAATCCGTTACAACATCAACAATGCTTTGATCGTTCCACTTCGAAGAAAATAGTTGGTTCATTTTTGATTTTTAGGCATGCTTTTATAATTTAATCTTTAACAGCGACTTAAACGCCTTACGATAAACGAAGATAAATGAGAGTTTTTGTGCTTTTGGTATTTTATCAGGTTTTCCGCTGCTTTTCTTATCATCTGTGATTCTATGGTGTGGTGTGTTTACTTATTTTAAAAGTCAAATGGAGCAGAATTTAACATCAACATATTTTTAGCTTTATATAATTTACATTATCCACAAAGCCACATATTCAAACCAAATTTCAAAAGATATACAACAAATAACTAAATTAAGCTTTATGTGACATTTTTCGTTTTGACATTCTATATATAATATATATACAACCTTCCTACTCGCTATGTTTTCTTTGTGTACATTTTTTAACATAGTTAATACATTAGTTTGCATCAGTTAAATAATACATTTAAATATGAAAAGACAAAGAAGTTCCTCTACTTATTTTTATGCAATGAATCAACTTTTATCAAATACAAATGTAGAAAACTTATCAAATTATTGATATTATATTTACACTTTTAGAACCATAGCTCATTTAAAATGCTCATGACATTAGCAGTGTTTTCATTTTTTCTTACCTTAGGGACTGTCTCAAAATATATTTCCAAATTTTTATAAATCTTTGTAGCATCTGTTGTGAGAAAGTTTTTTCTGCTAATTTTCTAAAAGCAACAATTGAAACAAGCAATCAAGAACTTCTTTAAAGAACTTTATACTACAAGAATCGCAGGTCATAATTTTCTTTGAGGTTTTTTGTAAGAATCTGCTCTATGAGAAATATTCATTAAACAGCAGAACATGTTCTTATAAAAGATACAAACATACTATGAGTAGATGACTGTGTACTCGACACTCTGTTCTCGCAGTGTTTTGTTCCTGGGAACCTCAAATGTGTTCCACAAGAATTTTTCTGTTTTTCTTGATATTTTCAATGCTGTTTCACTGTCACATTGAAAAAATCAATCTGTATTAGTAGACATTCTTTTCAATCAAATTTGTCAAAATTTGTTAAAAAAAAAAAAAACATTTTAACTCTCATTATTGTTTTCTAATTTAGATGATTTAGATAAAATTCTCATATTATCAGGTTATAAAATGCAAACCTCGCAAGGAGATTTAGAGATTTTAATTAATAATTTAGATCAATATGGCGGCCCATTAGGTTTAATATTTTATCCGTTCTGTATTGGGTGGTATAACAAGAAAGTTGATGCACGATTTCATTTGGATTATGACTCCAACACTTTAGCTTTTTGTGTCATCAGCACCCCTAAATTCTTTGAAAATAGCTTTCTACCATATGTGAAAAATATGAAAAAAACTACAAACGATCCTTTTGATCAGTGTATGATCTCTACTTTCAAGAATTTGATAAATATTTTGAAAGAAGAGATAGATGTTATTCATGACTTTGAGCTAACTCCCAATCGAAGACCAAAAATGCTTGTACAGACAGCAGGTCATGTATCAGGAGCAGCATTCTATTACCAAAAGGAAGATGTGTTACAAAATCCCTGGGGAAAGGAAAAAATATTTGGTGTAAGTTGTCATCCTTGGTATGGAGGTTGGTTTGGATTTCGTGGTAGTCTTATTTTTAAAAATATTTTAACTCCATTCCTAACCTACAAAGAGCCTGAAGATTTGCTTTCTGTTGAACAGAAAATTCAACTGCTTGATAGGTTCAACCACAATTGGAAAGACTGGACCTTTCGCGATGTTTATAACATGAGTGGGGAAAAATATTCCAAATTTCAACAAGAGTATTTCCAATGCAAGCCATTAGAGCGGTATCAGCTGCTTAAAAATTTCTTTGAAATTGAAGACAAGTAGT
>JAUEKX010063249.1:1847-13792 GCA_031834005.1 Dendronotus venustus
GTTTATATAATCAGAGAAAGCAACTAATTAAGGGGAATATGACCGTGTGAGATCGGACAATCATTTATTAGAATACATTTGGATGCCTACATGAACTATGATATCATAAAAATGAACAAACCACAATATTTTAAGGAAGCTGTGCTTTCCGGTTAGTATGATAAGCCAAACCATCGCGAGTACAACTTCTATTAAAACAAATGACGTCAAGAGAGAAAGTCTATGCGAACCACGAAAGTTCTATTCCTAATTTTTATTTATATATTATTCATATTTATTTATTTCACTGTGTGTATTAATTATTGAAGAAGCGAGGGACTAAAATACGTCCATAGGCAAAAAACGAAATGAAAAGAATCTTGAAAAACATTTAAAAAAACCTTCAATATTGTCAAAACGAATATTATTGAGCAAACAAAATTTTCTCAAGATTATTATCAAAATTCCCATTCAAAAGAAAACAAACGTCAAAACAAATAAAGGGAACGTCCAAATTTGAAGACGATTTTGGACAAACTTAATTTTCAAATGATTTAATTTATATATGAATGAATAATTTAAGAGTATGATTATTGATGTTTATTGGTTGCATAAAAGAAAAAAATTAACTAAAATTAATATAACAACTAAAAATAGTTAACAAAGTCCAATATTTAAAAAGTACCAAATTCCTAGCACCTAACTTCGTACAAAATAGAGATACTAAGTTGCTTTTATTTTTGGGACAAACAAATAAATAAAGCCCGGTAAATAAATTTAGGTCATCATGGACGATATGTGTTGATTTCGAGTTATTGTGGTTCACTTCAAGGTTATAATGGATTTGCAGACGAATACTCCTTCGAATGTTCAAATAAAAAAAAACACTAAAAAGCGACTGCCAACACGAGAAAACTGTACTCTAATTCCAACAAGGTTTTTTTTGGTTAATCGAGAAAAAAACGTAAACAAAAATATCTAAATATTGAAGACAGAAAGAGGAAGAATTGAAAAGAAGAAACAAAAACACGATCTACTAAATTATTGATATTTTTTAAACCAACTTTCAAACTAGCTGCTTAGAAAGACAGAGAAAAACTTTTCAACACTTTTTTTTCTCCAATATAATAATACCAACAGCTTCGACAGCACCAAGCATTCTGACCTTATCGTATTTATTTTTAGAAAGTGCTTTTGTGTCTTAGGAAATCGTAAATTGAGCTTGATATTCATTTAAAAATAACACATTCTTGTATGTGGAAAACATGTAGCGTGTGCCACAATGTTCCCGCCCAATACGGATCATCTGAAATAGAGTAAACTTACGTAAGTTCGTAGTAGTTGTTCAAAGTAAACCATGATGGCAACGAAAAGGAAATTGCTGACGCGACTGGACGCAGGGAGCGAGAGATGAAAAGAAAATCTTCAGAACAAAATATTCCACCAAAAAAAAAGGAAGATAGGATATGTGTTCAATTGAACAACGAAAACATAATTCTAAATAGAGAAGAAGCAATAATGCGTTTCCCAGTTTCTAGTTTTCAAATATGTGATGGTGTGACATATGAAGATAACAAAAAGAACAGAAACTTATCAAATTTAATTTTACTTGCTACAATGCTTTAATTCATGCTTTTACCACCTGGTAAAACAACTTTTTTTTAATCTCATCAAATATATATTTTTTAATATATTTTTTTCGTCGTTACGAAGATTACGAAAATAATTTTTTCTTTTTTTTAATAAGGAAGTTAAGAAGAAAAAGAAAAACAACAAACAAGAAAATAAGAAAAATGTTATCACCACACAAATCCAAAACAAGAGGATTCATATAAACAATTATCATCGTTGCGATGGTAACAAGTCTCTTATTTAGTCGTTAAACTAAACCAACAACAACGACAACAACAACAACAACAAAATAAAAATAAAACCTATTTTTCATAGGCAACCAGTTCCCTGAAATTCATACTGAATTTATACTATAACCACATAACTTTGAATCTCCTTTTTGTGAACGACAATACTCTCTTGAAACCCATGTTTATAACTGCCGAAACTGAAGTGACGTCAACTCGAAAAGGCGCACTTTTTGTGCGTCTTTGTTATTGCTCAAATAAATCTGGGAAAGAACTCCCTCCCTCCCTACTGGGAAAATATTCCACTATGAAACTCCGAAAAATATACCTTCAGAAAGTACCATAATACCAAAGAGTACTTCATGTCAAATAAATTTTCTGTGATGAATAATTAGAGCGAATCAAAAAAGAAAAAGATATGCAATAGTAAATTTGGAAATTTAATGTTACCATATTACTTTTGTTCCTGATATTAAAAGGAAGCATTAAAACAACGTGAAATATGAACAAAAAACACCCGATTCACCCCGGTTCTTTCAATTTTATTTTAACATTCTGTGCTAATCAATAACCAACAATCAATTCCTTCCCGTATTCCAAATTTTTGTTCTTGAAAGTAACTTTTTTCAAGAGTTGGATTTTCTGATCTTGTTTATAATACCAGTCATATCTCATTTCATGATTCAATCGAAGAAAAAAAAAGAAATAAAGAAAATGAAATATTTATACAGGATTTGTACTCAAAAAATGAGACAATCCCTTTTGAACGTGCAAAGAGAATTCATTATTAAGCAACAGACGAAATTTGGAGACACTAAACAAAAATGGATTGTTCATTTGATCGTTGATCAATCAATCATACCACAAGAACATTCATGCAATCAAAAATGAATGTTCCTAACAACCAAAGCACTATAAAAAGTGATTGTAACTAGAACTTTTCCCTTAACTTCGGTTCATTTTATTTATTTTTCTTAATAAAAATGCCGCGATGTTTTCCTCGTAGTGAAGATTGGCCTTTACACAAAATTTTTACACTCAAATAGCATGATGTAAATACATCCATTTTGTTGTTCAATTTTGAATTACACACGACAACACGTACAGGAGTTATAGCATTAAACTCATAAACCATGAAAAACCTAATGACCATATTAAATAAAGCAGTTTTATTACATTTTGGTGAAATTGACTTCACCAATTACACGAACTATAGAAGTTTTTAAATGCCAACTCGAGATCATGTAATGTCTCTTAAACGAGTTTGGAGAACGAAAAATTAAGACCAAAATGTGCCTCTTTTATTCAAACGAAAATAAGAGGCTTTTATACTAAAAGAATGGGTGACTCGAATTGTCACTTGAACCATATGTATACATGAGTTATAATAAGTCAGTAAAACAACCCTGCGAGATCAAAAAACGAAACAGTATTGATGCTTAGACGATACCAGTCTTTATGATACGTCTCGTACGAGTGCCATGTTCCTAAGCAACAACATATATAGCTTGATCGAAAGGCCAAAACGATATTATAAATGGTTTAACCAGAAACCCTCACAACAATCACTATATATATATTAACCAAACGAAACAATCGAACAAACGAAAAAAAAAAGGATATATAATATAAATAAAGCTGAAACATCATAGATAGCAAACATTTGGAAAAGAAATCATTCAAATTTTGTAAACAAACAGAAAAAAAAATTTAAAAGAAATAATTACCTAAGAATCGATTTTTTTTTTGTATATAGAATTTAGCAAGTTCAAACCAATTTTAGCACTAAATTGAAAAATACAAAACTTGGAAGACATCTTTTTTCGCTTTACTAAAATAAACACAGTAATATTTTTTAGAAATTTTACTCTAATTTATGTCTTGGGTTGCTAAAATAATGAGGCTAAAATGCAATATCGTTCTGTCGTAAAATGCCGTAATGTCGCGCATCGTGGCGCATAATGTTTTTTTTCATACGATGGAGCAAAAAAAAAAAGGTGCTCTTCGCACCTTTTTGAATACAGCGCATGTCCTTAAAAAAGTAGAGTTCGATTCACCGTTTTTAAAAAAAAAACTTTTGTTATTAAATCTATTTTATTATTAAATCTATTGTCCTTGACGAATATCACAGACATTGCTACTTACTTACTAAACGTTTTTTGATAAGAGAGTCTAAATTTCAAATGAGGCTAGATGTGGATTTTTATGCTTATTTGTTTATTTTCAGCCTCAAATATTCTTGTTTCTTACATTAAAAACTACAAAGAAAAAAAAGGGAAAATTTTGACCCTGAAATTCTGGAATTTGTCCACACTGTGCCTGGATTTAGAAGATGGCAATTCTTGCTACGCTATATGCAAAACCGAAATAATGCTGTTATAAAATGAATTTTTATTATAGATTTAATTCCTTCTTACTAATTGATAATTGAATTCCAGAGCATGTTCTTAATTTTTAGCAAAGTCTCAGCCTTAACGTTCTTATGAAAAAAGGTTCTTATAAAAAACGTGTAATAAAAATCCACATAAGCCTTCTATTAGCCATCTACAGACAAACTGTCCACCTCAACTTATTTATTACAGACCTCATATCCAACATTGTCCATGATAATTCAAAAGCAGCTAACAACATTTAAAGAGGTCGAGAAGAAAGAAATAGTGTTGTTTGTATAGAAAATGATACCAATCTTCAACACTTTGATAAGTTAAGATTGTTGTTAGGGAACAATAGAATACGAAAGATCACGTTCTATTGTTCCCATTGTTCATTGTTCGATTTTCTACCTAGTGGAGATTGTCTCACAAAATTTGAATACAATAATCTTCAGAATGGACGACAAAGGAGATTGAATCCCAACAATAGAAACTAAACAGAAGTGTCAGCCACCTTCATGCTAAACAACCACATAAATGTTCATTTTCAAATGTATCCTTTTTCACATTCAAATTATTCTTTTAAAATTCATGTTCACATGAATGGCAGATGAAATTCAGTAAGCAGCAAGAGTAACCATACAATCAAATATCAAGAATGTCATTAAAATATCGTACCCTTACTGTAAATCTTGGGGTTAGCATATTTTAATAAAGCTGTTTTTTTGTGCTATTCCTCACCCTTAGAGCCACTTTAGTCGCTTGTTTTCTGTCTGATAGTCTGATCTGATTTGATTTAAACCATTCAGACAAAATATCAACATAAGCGCTATTCAGAATACGTTTTCATGTTTTATGCCGCTTTTTACCTCCTTGCCAAATATGTTAATCTATATCAGCTCCAGACATTAGATGATAGAATACGCTTGCGCGCTACAAATACTTTCAGTTAGATCTTGCAAAAAAAAATAGGTCCTGGAATATTACAAATGTGGGTTCAATATCACCAAGGGAACGCTTAGCTATACCACAATATTTTCTTTCTTATACAATAATTTCTTTTCCTAAACCATTCCACACGCTTATTTTCTATTCACTTTTCTTTTCTAAAGAGCGAATTTCCATTACAATATAGCAATTATTTCAATTAATACCAATTCAGCACAAATGTGATGCCAGTTTTGAGTCGAATTTTGGGAATTAAATGAGACAAAGTTACTTGAACTTAAATCAAGTTTCTGTAATTAAATGTAAGCACCTTTCCTGACTAAATTTCTAAGCAGTGTTCTGATGCTAAATGACATTTTTAAAGTATACAGTTTTCCAAAGTAATATTATTATCGATATGAATAAAACATTTTTTCTGACTTGTTCCTACTCCAGCATTAAAAGCAGACGTTTAAATGATCCCAAATGCATTAATCTAACATTTTTATTTTTATTTTTATTTATTTATTTATTTATTTATTAATTGATTAGATTCAAATGTGTTTATCAAAGAATATAATTTCAGTTACGTTTTTCTTTTAGGCTCTTGACTAATTCTGAGGAATGAGTGAAAAAAAACAACATATGAATAGCAACTTACAGTAAGTCCTTCCTGATTTGGAATAACTCTGTGCCAAGTTACCATATTATGGTGGTCTTTGGCGGGGCTATCTGGAATTAGATTTACGTAATCTGATAGCCCCTCAAACTCTGATGTCACCGTACTTGTGCTTGAAATTGTTGTACTTGGTGGTACATCCATACTAGTGCCACTCTCTTGGAAACTATCTGTCAAGGTTGTATCTACATCCTTACTTTCACCTCTGTTGCATTCCTTTGCTGAGCTCGTAAGAAGAGTTTGTGTGTTGACAACCTGAGCCAAACTGTCATCAGGAGCAGTTTTAACTAAAGTACTTGTATTGCCCATAGGGGAGAGCACGTAGAAATAGCCCTTAGATAGTTCAATACCTATGTTGCTCAACTGAGTATAGTCTGAGTTGATAAAGTAGCTTTGACCCTCTTCATTGTGGATTGTAGGGTAAGCAGAGTGATCAGTGTAATCTACCGAATGTGAATCGCTAGAGATGTCAGAAAAAGCTGTATCACATTTCAAATGTTCATCACAATTACCATCATTGCCACTTTCGGCTTTGATTTGAGCATTCTCTGTACTGGTATAGATGTCATCGATGCTTTGTTGGGTATTGCTCATTGAAAAGGGGGATGTTGCAATGTAAACCTCTTCATTTTCTTTGATGTATAGATCAGTTTTGTCATGAAAGAAGCTCTCTTCTGAGCCAATAACATCGTGATTCTTGTCTTCAAATAAACAGCCAATTTCATTCTCTTTCTTTTCACATTCGCCCATGCCTAAACGAGAAACATTATATTAATAATAGAGGGAATATAAAGTGATACACAAGTATAAAAGAACCAAAGAGCCTTATAAACAGATAATAACAGAAATAACTTATACAATTGTAATTAAATGTAACACAGTCAGGTACTATATACAAAATGTACATATATATATATCAAATGCAAATTTAATAAAATTAATTAATAATCAATTAAATTCATAATAATTGTGAATTGTACTTACAGAATATACAAAATGACATTTCATATATAATGAAAGGTAATACTAATAATAATACTAAGCCTATATTATATACAATTATATACAATATATAGAATCTATAAGCTCTATATCTTGATGAATCATACAATTTTGTAATTTTAGTTTTATTTTCACTCTACTCAACGTATTTATTATTACCATGATTTTCTATTAATTTAATTTGTATTCTTTCATTTTCATGACTTTCTAAGGAACTGTTCACAAATTTAAAACAAATTGAAATGAAATAAAATGTTTCAGTATCACTTACAAAAACGGATTTTGTCAACACAGTGGCATTTGAAAATTGGAATTGTTTGTGAACAGTAAAATAGTGAATTTCCAAATGATACTGACACTTAAACAGTTAATGCTGTTAATGCTTCAAATTTTCAAATTTTTACACTACAATAATTTTTATGGTTTTTACAGACAAGAGTTGCAAAATTTGTTTAACAACTTTATATATAAAGATGCTCGTTTATGCAGTGTTCTCATTGTCAAATTCAAATTCTTCTTCTGAAGATTTAAAATGTTAAAAAATTTAAAACAATTAAACAACTTTAATATACATTCAATTTTAAGTGGTGAAGATATATATATAATACAGTTTTTAATTTTTTTATCTCATTGACAATTTCAATTCAATTACAATTTCAAAGGAATTCTAGATAGTCTCTGTTCAATTTTAAGATACAGATAACTTTTTTGTAACTGTAGTGCAATGTTTGTGTCATAATTTCTATGATGTCTGCATAAAGTTTAGTCAATAAAGTCTTTGTCACTAGTTGATATTTTCATTTTTTCTAGAAAGGACTCTGCTGAGACACATAATATCTGCTGTATTCGTGCATTCTGTGTTTCTAGAGAAGAAACAACACAAAAGGAATTTAGCCAGTTGTTTTTTATTAGAATGCTGATTTCTTCTTAAATAGCTAAAACTTTGTACAAAATTGATCTCATTTCTATAATAAGTCTTAATTGTTGTTTGAAGTCTATAGATAGGTTCCAATGTTTACATTTTTGCTAGTTTCAGTGGCAAGAAGAATTGATGCAATTGGCTGATATTGCCTCTAAAACTGTGTTTCTGAGCTTCAAACAACAGTACAAGTGTCATGATTGATCATTATAGCTTACATTATCCTTTTTCTTCACAGCGGTAGTAAGCTGCACTATGAAGTCACAATCAACTACCATAAAAAAAATTAACATGACTCTGCTATGACTTTCCACATAACTTGACAACCACTTAGTCAACTAAAGCATATAACACCATTTGTTAACCAACTCAAAGGGTTTCTAACCAATCCAATCAAAACCAAAATGATCAATAGAATATATATACATACTCTTAATGTTTTTTTTTATTTCTGTAGTACGGATAAATGTTTATCCATATCTTATGTAACCTTGTTTAACTCAATTCAGGATGTGGCATAATGGTCCCTACCAGCTTTAGCTTGAAATTTTGGGAGTTTATTCAAAATCTTGTACAAAAAAATTTAATCCATTAACCCTTTTATTACATTATGTATATATTTATTTGTTATAAATTTATCATTTTTAACCTATGATATCTCAAATAACTACAAACAGTCATTAAAATTTTTCTTTCTGAACCAAGAAACTTGGTTTGATAAAGATTTTTTCATTAAAAAAAGTAATCAAATAATGTTGAAAATTAACATAAAAAACCGTTTTTCTGCATTTCATAAAAATCAATTATATGGGTAAAGATAAGTAACTGAGAAAAAAAGTTTGAGTTGATTTGGATGAATAATTCAAAAGTTATCAGGATTCAAAAGTTTTCAAACTTGTTTTGTGGCATCAAATTATGTGACACATAATGTGAAATTATTGCAACCTCTCTACTCTTTTTCAAGTGAAATATTTCTCTGGCAAGTAAGTCTTTCTATTTCTATTTCTTTTCTTTTGTTTGGCAGAAAATGCAAATCTCACTGTCTTTATGCTTATTTCTTCATCATTGTGCTCCATTCCACTCACATATCCATAAAATAATTAATTATCATCATAAAGACTTTCTTTCAAAGAAATATCAAGATAAAGAGAAGAACTTCTTAAACTGAGCTTTGCATACTTCAGAAGCATTAACTGAAAATTAACTGATCAATTTTTTTGATGTTAATTCTCTTTAAGTGAAATTAACATTATTTATGTTTTTTATTTGTTTTTATTGAAATCATCAAAAATAATGTCATTAAACTTTTAAATCATCAATTTGTATTCTTTTATGGTAAAGAGTGTGTGTAGGAATTATGGAAAGGGCCTTAATGGTAAGTAAGA
The DNA here is from genome assembly GCA_031834005.1 of Dendronotus venustus. Taxonomy (NCBI): domain Eukaryota; kingdom Metazoa; phylum Mollusca; class Gastropoda; order Nudibranchia; family Dendronotidae; genus Dendronotus; species Dendronotus venustus. Next base: position 10,970 of record JAUEKX010063249.1, read on the forward strand.
GTAGGGTGAAAAAAGAGATAATTAAATGTCTATGATCAATCTTTTCTTGAGATGTAATTATGTTTTTTATGAATGTAAGTGTCACATTAATAGGCCATACTGATAATATGTGGCTGTACCTTATACAGTAGAATCTTCATGTAATGTTCCAGTGTCGCGGGTAAGGAAATTTACAAATATTTACAAGAAAGACATGTAAAATATATAGAAATCTTAGAGCAAAAATCTTAACTCAACATAATAATCTTTGAGTATACTCAATCAATAGTATGTACAAAGGAAAATATCAAACAATTAACTTATTCACGCTCACTATAGCACTCTTCAACTTGACTTAGGATAACAGTGTATTGCTCTCTTCAATGGAATTATAATTTCTTGATTATATTTACTTCTTTACCTTCCTTTTTTGTTTTTATTGTTCTAAAGTTCAGATAAACATTACATAAAAATTACATGGAAGTAAGCTTTCTAAAAAAAAGCATTTTATATCAAACACAAAAGTAAATTCACTATTAGTCTATATAATGCATTATTTGAATTTTCAATTGTCACACCTTTATAAAATTGTATTTTTAATCATTGTATTTTTGTATCTTAGCTTTGATTTTTAATCTTTGTATCTTTATATCTTTGTATTTTTTATCATTGTATCTCTATATTTTCACACCTTTAAATGTATCTTTATAAACTTTCAACAGTCATATCTCTGTATCTATTGATTGTTATTTATTGTTGATTTCTGGAATACATAGTTTTTGCACATAATTTACAGAGAGTTTTTCCAGTTCTAATGAAAAGTGAAGGACAAATTCTACATGTTGTTATCAAGTTTTGTTGTTGCTTTTTCAGATTCTAAAATACAATTTAAATACAACATTTTAAGCTTTTTTCTTTCTTTACTTGAAAAAACAAATTTAAATAAATTCAGCTGAGTACAATATTTTACCTTTTTTACCCTTTTATTTAACCAAAAAAATGAACATTTTTAAACCAACTAAAGAAAGAAAATCCACTCCTTATATTTAACCTAACCATAGTTTACCTAATCTTAATATGTGAATATTGAATCTAAATTTCTTTTTTTAATTTTTAGTAAATAATTAAAGAGACCTATGCCAAAAAGAATTTTTTTTACTTAGTATATAGAACATAATTATATTGATTACAAATCCAAAAAATAACTTTCTAAAATAGCCTGAATCCAAAGTTATTGCCATTTAATGTTCCAAGTTTTGAGCTATCATATCCATATCAAAAGCAAAACCCAGTGTCACCTTGTTACCTTTGATGGTAACATACTGTAATTAGTGTATTTGTAAACACCCTTGGTTATATTTAACAGCTAGTGAAGTATCTAGTGTAGTGATACAGGCAAAACAAAAAGCTGAAGGATTTACAGGCTTCCTTGAAACTTTGAATGACAATACATTTGGATCTAGACATTTTCCAGAAGAAATATTTTGTAGTGTTATTCTATGAATGGGTTCCTTTTGATTCCTTTAATAAACAAAAAAATGATTTTGGGTAATGATTTTTTCATGGGTAAAAAAATGCAGTGCCTGTATTCCTGACAGTATTTCTATCTGGCAGTTTACTACCCAATCATGATAGGGTTAGGGTTAGGGTCAGTGATAATCAAGACAAAAATTTAACTGCTAGATGTATAAAAACAAAAGAAATTACCAGGTATCTAGACAGTACCAAAAGTAGTAAGTAATAAAAACAATTATTTAAATACATACTTGTAAGAGGGTTGGAAGCTATTTCTTTTGCATATAAAACATATATCTTTTTTCTTTCAGCATTGCCTTGGTCATTTACACTCTAGTAGGTAACATAAGGCAAGTTTTAAAGAAAAATAAGAAAACGAAACAATGAACGAAACGCAGACACCGTTTAGAGAAACGCACGACCAACACACACTTCCAGAATTTGACCATTCACTAACCAAAACAAAGTAAGAATTTCTCAAGTAAAATCACACGAATACCAATCACCCTTCTTCTTTTATATTTTTTAATAAGAAATTGAAGTAATTTCGTGTTTCTACTCTTTTAACTAGGTTAGAAAAAATTCTATTGTTTATAAAGAAAATAAATATGAATTTATCGTTATATTATGTTAAAACTTTTAAGTTACTTTTAAATACAATATTGAAGTATGTTGTCTGACATAACCTCTAAGGAGAAGAACTGACCATAACAAGTCGCCGCAATAATAACATTCCCATATTATCCGGACCGAAAATACCTTGCAGACCATTCACGCCTGGGTAGCAATAAAAACGAGCGATCGCGAAAAGAATGTATTCGTGTGGTCTGTAAATCAGACACCCTGAATCTGTTGTGAAAAAAGAGGAGGCGATGGTTGCGTACTCTAATTTTACACCAATCTGTCACATATTAAATTTATTTTAATTAACATCTGTTAAAATATATATGTCTGGGCTGTTGTGTTAGATCTTTGGAATTATTGTTCTAGATTTACATATTATATAGTATGTTTTTAAAACTTTTCATTTTTTTGTATATGGTTGATTTTTACTGCCAAGGGCATGCAAACACAAAATCTTTTTGAGTTTTCATTCAACTTTTTATGTTTGATCTAACCTTTTATATTGTGTATGGTACTGTAACTATTAACCTAAGCACATGGAACTTGATTGATCAACTTTACCATAAAATCTATTATTAGGTACCAAATCAGATGTTCCACATAATTTTTGATTTTCTTATTTTCCTTGCATATATAGTCAGTACGGCATTTATTCCCAATTTGAGGACGTCCCTTGATTTCGGAATGTCCTCAAATTGAGAGATA